>VWZO01003037.1:10709-21651 GCA_013396975.1 Bucco capensis | reverse complement strand
GCTGTCGATATCATTTATAAAAATATTAAACAGTCCAGGCCCCAGTACAGAGCCCTGAGGGACACCACTTGTCTTACTCTACCTTTCTGTCCCCTTGCCTGAGCTTCTCTCTAAATCCACACACTGCTTCCAGTCCCAAAGAAAAAAGTGGGAAGAGATGCCAGCAATTGAGTCAAGAGCTTAGTAAAATAATAATAAGAAAAAATCCAAATAAAAATGAATACAACAAAAAAATAACAATAATGATAAAACACGCAAGTAGAGAAAAATATCACATGAAAAAAAAACCTGATTGCTTAACCCCCTGCTCCAAATGCACCCTTCTGAGGAGGTAATACACATACAGCTTGTCAAGAATCTGTCTTGCAAATCAAAGTTAATACTACAACGCCCCCTCTTTAAATCATTTGCAGATCCATCTGTGTAATGGCTCCTCAAGTGTAATTCCCTATTAAGAGGCTTTATCTGGAGAGATAAGCAGCTGGTTCCCATGTCACTAATTGCTGTCTGCTGTGATTTTAGAACATCTGCACCATTGTGCTCTTCATTTTCATATTCTAATCACCATGAAACTTGAAAAAGGTACATCATTGATTGTTTCTGTGGGTTAATTAGTACACAGTCTCCTTGTAGAGACAATTTAAAGGCAGTCAGAACCTCAATCAGCAAGTTTGTTTTAAAAATTAATAACATTGGGACTGTCTGTGGAGATTGGCATCCATTGTGGCACATCAGAGTATGCTCTGGGGACATACCACCCTTTGTTATCTTCTTCATAGGCTGGATAGAAAAGGAAAAGGAAAAGAGGAAAATCTTTCCTAAATGAATAATACCACTTAGAATCAGAGCCTTGGAAACTGCTTGCTTTTATTTCAGGGCCACTCCTGCCTCTCCAGCTAGAACATATCTCATCAAAACACTGTATAATACTTCTGTGTGGTCTAGGAATTTGTAAACCACTTTTGATAGCAATTTTGGCAAACAGAGAACTAGTGCCCCAATGGAAATTCATGGCTTGAAGCTGTGACTGCTTGGAAGTCTGTGGGTATTTGCCACCTCAGTTGGCTAGCTGCTGGGTTGTCAGTAGTTCTCCATGACATACAAAGAAGTTATATTAGCTTAGACACAGCACTCTGTGATACTGCGTGCAAAATGGACCCTCCTAATCCAGCTCAGAGAAAAGGCAAGCCTGAACTCATACATCCTTTAACTTAAGTTTGTATGTGAAAGTACTCCAGACAATACTGAAAACAGACCTTGAAGAATGATCTACTTGTCTGCTAGCTAGAATAAAGGAGAATCCTGGGATTCTTACTGCAGCTGGTGGCCATTTATCTCAGGAGTAATCCTAGTACAGCAGCAGGAGTTGAGAAATTGGTTTTAACTCAGAGCAAATCCACTGATTTTTCTGAACAGCACCTATCCTGGGGGAAGTGTTAGTACATTTTAAGATGTTCCCCAAAGTAGTTCCTAACCACCTTCTGGACAGCAGAAGCCTCAAAACTAACAGATAGGAAAATTAGGTAAACCCCAGACTTACCAACCAGATCAAACTAAAAATCCCTTAATTCAGTGAAACACCAGAGGTTTTATTTCTGTTCACTGAAAGAGTCATATTTATGAATATATTTCTCAGGGCCTTAGGTGCCTAGCAAGAGGTCAACCTGAGATTTTCAAAACTGAATCAATAAATCTGGTGGCATTGATGTTATGCAGAAAATGCAACTGGCACCTACTTTCTGAAAAGTCAGACTGCCCTTTGCAAGGGACTCCAAAACACTGGAGAAGCTCCAGATGATCTGTTCTCTTTGAAAGAGCTTTCTCTACAGTTTCTGCTTCCTAGCAGAAAACCATTTAAAAGTAAGAAAAACCTCAGATTTCCAGCTCCAACACATGAATAAATAACCTTGCCTCAGCTCATATTTTTTCTCAAAATTGAGTATTTCCTCTTGTGTTCCAATGGGACAGCAGTAAACTGGTCACCCAAAGACTCTAATCAGAACTACAGCTTGGGGATTGTTCCTGTATTTTGGTGAGTACACTGAGCCTTCCTGGGGTAACATTGCTCTACAAATAAAAGATGCCAAGCAGAGCAGACACAAAGTTCAGAAGAACTTAAACTTGGTCTGATGGCATACAGGTTGAGCAGTCATTGACATGAAATATGGTCAGTTTCTACAAGGGGCCTGTGATCAAGTCTAGTTGGTACATAATAGCAAGTGTCTGAAATGACTACAGGAAATCATTTAGGTCCTTGGTGACTAACCAGGGAAACTGGATCACAAAGTGGCATATGATACATGCTGGAAGTGTAAACAGTAGTAGTGTCTTCTGAGAAACTCCACTCAATCTGGTTCAGAACTGAATCAGGGACTTTAATTCTTATTAAAATACTAATTGAAAACATGTAGCAGACACTAACATAAAATTAATCATTATCATCCAAAACAAGGGTTATTTTCCAGAGCAGTTCGTCAAATTTATCAATCCCAGAGTTTACTCCTTTCTTGAGCTTTCAATAGCCCAAATACCATCCTACTCACAGGAGTGAGGATCATTTAACATTGAAAGAGAGGAATTAACAAAAAGTTGCAGGGGTACTACTTGAGAGCAAGACATAGCATGGGGTGGGAGTGGGTTAATTAAAAGCAAAGCATCACCTATTTGTGTTCATTCATCGAACACAAACACCACAGACTGTGGTTTGAGTCTTGCATAAATCAGGAGGATCTTCACTGAAGCTGTTTGAGGTTCTTCCAGTTTTGCACTTCCATTGCTATGTGCCTCTGTCTTCCCTGACATATTTGTGTAACGATGTCAACACAGAGGAAACAAAGTTCAGGCTTTGGCATTACAGTTGTTTTGAGAGAATCAATCTAAAGCAATTATGCTTAAGGAAAAGAGAAAGCAATGCACAGAGATTAATGAAGGGTCCAAAGATGTTCATGTGGTTATAAATCGCAATTTTTCATATGTTCCTGCTGAAGTGTCATGATCTGCTAAATAGTTCAGGAATTACAAAGTTATTCCAAATCAATTTTACTACCAGCCTTACACTGGATGATTTGCACACTATTTCAATCTCTGCTGAATTTAAGACATCCCACATAAAAGGATTGGCGATTTTAATCGGGCAAATTGCAACATGCTGAATTCGTGAAGGGTAGGTTTTGGTGCTGCTCCTTACTTGTGGGACAGACCTATCTCTTCCTGTATTTTCTTTATCGAATGTTTAAACAACCCTGCTCTTTTCAAGGCTTTGTATTAAGCACTAAGCCTGGGAAAATCCTAAACAATGGGATATTTCTGCTTTCTCCAATAAAAAGCCCATCATAAAACAATGGAATTCAAATGTCAAGTTTAAACATAACAGTTTTCCGCCTCGGTGTGGGCAGCTGGGAGACAACAATTGGGCACCAGCAGAGGTGGTCTCCAATGGGACTCACACACTTTGCCCATCACCTAACGAGATAACCCTGGTTTAGTCCTTGTTTGGCCTTGAGCCAGTGCCAAGATTTTTGACTGAGCATTTCAGACATTGTCTACAAAGCCCAAGCTTGCAGAGCAAGGCACCTTTGTTAAGTTGTATGCTTTTATTTGTCCAAAAGAACTGCTAATGCACTTAGCAGCAACAGTGTTACCAAATATAAAATACACTTCCATCTCTTCAGAAGTGATATAGTTCCATGGAGCTTGACCTACTTTTCCCAGTGTGTAGCTGCAATGTTGCGCATCCAGGTTATCTTGTCCTGCTCTTCGACTTTTGTCCATAATTTTAAGTTGTAGAGGACAATGTGTATCTGTATAGTGGCCCAGCCAAAGTCAAAGAGCAGAAGGATCCCAACATGGACTGGGACCTGCAGAAATGCGAGCAGTAAGGGGTATCCATCTCTGAAAGGTTTGCGGTGCTGTCCAGGATATTAACACTTCAGCACATTTCAGATTACTAAACTGGAAATAAGGATGTGAGAAGCTGTGCACCACAAGTTTCTGCTATAATTTTTAAAAGCCTTCAGTGCTTAATTTGCATGAAAGATTTCTTTTATCCTTCATTTAGTATAGGAATTGCAGTGTTACCCTGAATACCTTTTTTTTCCCTAAGGACTGGGGGGAAATATAAGTGACTTTTCCATTGAGGCCAGTAATTCTTTCCACTAGAGTTAAATTATTTGATTATAAATTGAGTCCTTAAATGTCAAGGAGATGCTGAATTCACCTGAAAACAGGCATTTAAAGAAGCTCATAAAAGCTGCACTCTCCAGTCAGTTAGCTTATCACTCTTTCAGCATGCACTTCATTTAGCAGTTACTGACCACCAAATTAAGTCTTCCAAGGCATCCTGATTGCACCTAAGGTCTAGCGCGAAGTATTGCATGTGCAATAGCATTACCAAAAAGTCCAGAAATCTGCCTGAAAATATATCTGTAACAGCTGGATTAAAGCTTATGAAAATTTACATGAGAGGTCAAATATCCAGTGTCTTCCCACTCCATGCATTAAGATCTTACTGGATGAAGAAAAGGCTGTGGTTGTTATTTATCTCAATTTTAGTAAAGCGTTTGATACAGTTTCCCACAGCATTCTCCTAGAGAAATTAACTGCTCTTGGCTTGGATGGGCATACGCTCCACTGGGTTAAAAACTGGATAGATGGCCGAGTCCAAAGAGTTGTGGTCAACGGAGTGAAATCCAGTTGGCAGCCGGTCATGAGTGGGGTCCCACAGGGCTCAGTACTGGGGCCACTCCTATTTAACATCTTCATTAATGACCTGGACCAGGGGATAGAGTGCAGCCTTAGTAAGTTTGTGGATGACACCAAGCTGGGTGGCAGCGTTGACCTGCTTGAGGGCAGGGAGGCTCTGCAGAGAGATCTAGACAGGCTGGATTGCTGGGCCAAGGCCAACGCCATGAAGTTCAATCAGGCCAAATNTTAGGAGGAATTTCTTTCCTGAAAGGGTTGTCAGCCATTGGAACAGGCTGCCCAGGGAGGTGGTTGAGTCACCATCCCTGAAGGTGTTTAAGAGACGGCTGGATGTTGTGTTGGGGAGCATCATTTAGTGGGGTGATAGGGCTAGGAAAAGGGCTGGACTTGATGATCTTCAAGATCTATTGCAGCTGTAACTGTTCTGTGATTCTATGATTCTATCTGGATGCTGTACCATGAGTTGAGAAAGAGTATTTCCTGTGACTTCAGCAAGTTTACACTGAAAAGATGAACTTCAGTGATCTGCAGCAAAATGTGGGGGATTCATTCCCTTTGGAAAATCTGTCTAAGGAGAGTTCATACACGACAAATTTCTGGCTCCACTGAAAAGTGAGTGCACTCTGTGCGAAGCTAGCAAATGATGTGAGGTGTACCATCCAGAGATGGGATATGTTCTGGACTCTCTCAATCTGTTCACCTCAGATCAGACTCCCAAGTAGGATTCTTCTTCATTATTACCAGTAAAATAATTATCTTCTGAATTAGAGGGAATTTGAGTACGCTCATCTTCCCTTGCACTGCATGCAGTCCTTCCAACAGTGAAACCTGTTCCATTTGCAAAAGCCTACAGGATAAGCAGTTTCAGCAGCTTTAACTTCCCAGTTTGCCTATAACCTCTGCCTATTTTTCACCAGCATAGGCAGATAAAACGTGATCCATTTCCCCTTTTCCCTAGAACCAGCAGCAACCACGAGATGATAACTGGGGAAATTTACTGCTCATGTTGAAGATGACAAACATCTCTGTTTCTACACTAGAGGTGATGTCACTGCGACATAGCTGTCAAGGAATTTAGTCCTCAGTCAGGTGATTTTAAGGAAGTCAGGTTTGAAAAAAGACACCCAGCACAATACCAAGACACCTGAGACATGGACATATTCTATGAGGACGTTAGTGACTATCTGTAAGTGCTCTTTCAAGACTGTAATAGTTTGATTTTGGGCAGCAGTAAACCCACAAAATTTAACTAAACTTGAATATTATCCTGCAAGAACTGATTTTACCATCCCCAGGATTCCGCTCTATGCAGATGGCTTTTTGACCCAGATGCTTTTGCAGACTCCCTACCACACCCATAATAAAATGGGGGAAAACACAACCAGGCTAGCAATAATGTTTTGGACCACCACCACCAAAAAAATGACATTAGATACTTCTTTGGCAATGCTAGGTGAGGTTATGATGAGTGACACCACATTTTGGTGGCATTGATATGTTTTTTCTGAACAACATGCATCTCTGCTTTGATACTCATCTCTCTTCCCTCCCTCTCTGGCTATAGCAAAATCACCTTTACTAATAAACCTCCTGCTCGAATAGAAGGTTTTATTTAGTGTGCTATAAACCCAGTAATTTCTCAGGTCATAAAAGAGGCTCAACTGGGCTGCATCCTTTTTGCTGAAGTGAGTTTTCTGGTGAAGCAATTATCTCTTCTAAATGCCACAGTCCCCCACTACTAGTATTTATGTATCAAAATAAAATGCATTTTTTTGTATTTTATTAAGTGTGAATCTCCAGTGAAAATACATTTGGAAGCTGAACCCAAGATTTAATTGTCCCTCGATTTTATATTTTCAAGTCTTGTTCTACCATTTTCACACCACCACCAGGCTAAACTCAGTTTTATTAAGGTTCAGCAGCAGTACTTAACGTTCCTAACCAAGTTTAGGTCTGGCTTCTACACACATAAATCAACAGAAGCACATATCAGAAAAAGAAAGAGGTGGAAGAGTGGTTTGAAAAAGAGGATTGCAAAGCACCGCAAGCATAGCTTTGTGCTTAAATGGCCCCAGGAAGTTCTCAGTCTTCTCACTTAAGAAATCAGGGGTAAAATTCAGTTTACCAAGTCCCCAGTCTTTCACCCATGAGGTTGAATAGGCAGGTGGGAGGCTTTTTAATATAAATTCAGAACTGGGATTAGCATGTATAAAGGCAAAGCTTGTTGCTCTCCTGGGTCAGAACTGGATTATCCAATGCTGATGATATTGTCTGGAAAAACTCTTAAATTCTTGAACTTGTGCAGAAATTCAGTGATGTCTATGCATATGGTCCCCTTAGGAGTGGAGACATTGAGATCAGACAGAGCGATGGTGTATATTGCTAGCACTTCAAGGCATTGCCATTTTAATTGCCCTTGTTCTAGGAACTCAAAGAAGCATATTTCTTTGCTCTCTACATGTTGACGAAGCAAAACCATTCCCAAATGTTATTGCTTCCTCTTAAGTGCTGACTGTTCTCAAGCTGAGTAAGTCTATACAAATCCTGACACCAAAGATACAGTCCTATCCAAGCATCTTGTCACAAAGGGTAAATCAGAAGCAGGAAGTACATGTTTCAGACATCAAGGTAGATTTGTCCTTTATTCTAAAGGACTAGCATTGAAAGAATTGGATAAAGATAAGTGTTTCCAAGAGATCCTTGAGGAGAGAGAGGCAGTTTGGCCAAAGCACAGGTGTTATAAGCATGTAAGATGTACATCAAAGGGACTAAAACCACATGGGGACAGGAGTGCCACAAAAGATCTTTTAGTTTAGCATATATATAGCTGAAACTAGAAAAAATGAGATGAGAGGCACAACCCACATTTTTAACAGGGGTATAAATAATCATGAGATTAGATTGACATTGCAATGAATTCCCTATTACTAGAAGTTTCTTTTAAATCAAGGCTGACATTCTTCTAAGCAATATGCATTAGGGCACAACAGCTATTGGACTTGTAGTGGGGATATTTTTAGGCAAATCCTCTCATAGGAGCCATGCAGGAGGTTTGATTAAGTGATCACAAAGGCTCTTTATGCCTTAAAAATTTGTGACTATACATTCTCTTCATATCCTCCATTGTTTTGTCCAACCTAGTGTTAAGCAATTCTAGCAATGTGCCTTCAACTCCTTCCTCTGGGAGGCTAAATCCTGGCATAATAAATATCACCATTCAAAGTCTCTTCTATCTTCCTCTGAAATTTCCATCCCTAGACATATCTCAGCTCTGGATTCATCCCAACAATTCCTCATCATCATCCCTGCCACCAAAAAGAATATTTCACATTTTTTAACAATTCATTCCATTTGCCATATTCCCTGATGCTATAAAGTAGTGTGTCCCACTGGTACAACAGAGTTGATTTATAAAGAAAGGCCTTTCTATCTTGACAAACCCAGTGATATGTGGTTCCCCTTGGACCAAGGATGAGCAGTGTTCCACCACACAAACTTCTGCAAGCATAAGTGGTGCCAAATACCATTGGCTTAACGCACCTAGGCTACCAAGGCGGCACAGGGAAGTTAATGTGATGGCATTCCTCTACATTGGCTGAGCATGGACTTTCAAGAGGCAAATATGGGGTTACATTGGGCTGGCAGCCAGTGACTAGTGGGGTTCCACAGCGATCCATCTTAGGACCAGTGCTCTTCAACGTCTTTTTAAATGACTTGGACTCAGGGCGCCAAGGTTTAATAGGTTTGCTGATGATACTAAAATGTGAGGAGTNAGGAGCTTCTGAAAAAGCTCAGGTGGAAGAAGTAAGTTTACAAAACATGGAAGAAGGGACTAGCCACTTTGGAAGATTACAAAAGTGCTGTCTGAGCATGCAGGGACAAAAGAGAAAAGCCAAAGCCTCCTTGTCATTAAACCTGGCAAGGGATATTGAGGTCAACAGGAAGGGATTCTTCAAGTACATTGGAGGGAAAAGGAAAATTCGAGAAAACATGGGCTCGCTGTTGAATGGGGCTGGAGCCATGGTGACAGAGGATGCTGAGAAGACAGAATTACTGAACACCTTCTTTGCTTCTGTCTTTAGTAGTCAGACCAGACATCAGGAGTCCCAGACCTTGGAGATGATGGAGAAAGTCTGGATAAAGGAAGACTTTCACTTTGTTAAAGGAGGATCAAGTCAGAGATCAATGAAATGAGCTGGACATGTATAAATCCATAGGTCCAGATGTGATACACTCATGAATGCCAAAGGAGTTGGCAGAAATCATTGCTGGACCACTCTCTATCATCTTTGAAAGGTCCTGGAGAACAGGTAAGGTGCCTGAGGACTGTAGCATAGTCAGTGTCACTCCAGTCTTAAAAAAAGTCAAGAAGGAGGACTCAGAGAATGGCAGGCTGGTCAGCCTCACCTCCATTCCTGGAAAGATGATGGAACAGCTTGTTCTGGGCATCATCTCAAAACATATGGAGGAAAAGAGGATTATCAGAAGTAGTCAACATGGATTCACCAAGGAGAAGTCATGTCTGACTGATATGACAGACTTCTGTGATGGCATGTCTGGATGGATAGATAAGGGGAGGGCAGCAGATATTGTTGACAGTGTCTCCCACAGCAACCTCATAGGCAAGGTTAGGAAGTGTGGATTAGATGATCTGACAGTGGGGTTCACTGAAAACTGGCTGAAGGAAAGAGCTCAGAAGATTATGATTAATGGTACAGAGTCCAATTGGAGGTCTGTAAGGAGTGGTGTTCCCCAGGGGTCAGTAGTGGGGAGACAAAAACCTTATGAAAATCAGCAAGGGCAAGTGTAAGGTAATGCACCTGGGGAGGAAAAAACCCATGTGCCAGGACAGGTTAGGGACTGATCTGCTAGAAGGCAGCTCAGTGGAAAAAGACCTGGGTGTCTGGGTGAACAGCAGGATGACCATGAGCCAGCAATATGCCCTTGTAGCCAAGAACGCCAAGGGCATCCCTGGATGTATCAAGAAGAGTGTGGCCAGCAGGTCAAGGGAGCTTATCCTTCCCCTCTACTCTGCCCTAGTGAGGCCACATCTGGAGTACTGTGTCCAGTTCTGGTCTCCCTTGTTCAAGAAGGACAGGGAACTTCTGGAAAGAGTGCAGAAAAAAGTGATTAGAAGACATGAACTTCTCTCTTATGGGGGAAGGCTGAGACAGCTGGGGCAATTTAGCATAGTGAAGAGAAGACTAACAGGGGATCTTATCAGTGCTTATAAATCATTAAAGGATGGGTGTCAGGAGGATGGTGCCAGTCTTTTCTCAGTGGTGCCCAGTGACAGGAAAAGAGGTAAGGGGCACAAACTTGAACACAGGAAATTCCTTCTAACCACAAGGAGAAACCTCTTTACTTTAAAGGTGGTAAAGCACTGGAATAGGCTGCCCAGAGAGGTGGTGGAATCTCTGTCTTTGGAGATGTTCAAAACTTGCCTGGATGACATCCTGTACAACCTGCTTTAGGTGAAGGTGTTGTGACAGCGGGGCTGGACTAGATGATCTCCAGAGGTCCCTTCCAAACCCTGACATTCTGTGTGATTCTGTCTCTTTCTCAATACAAATGTCACACTTGGCCTTCTGAAGGGTGTTTGTGGGGTTTTGCTTTTGTTTTTGTGGCTTGTTGTTTAGTGGGTATTTTTTTTTTGTTTTGTTTTCTTTTGGTGATTTTGATGGAAGGGAGAGAAAAAAGAACAAAAGCTAAATCTTAAACCACTGCACAAAAAGGTTGCATATGTTCAAGTCACCAGCACAAAGACTATTCAATGACTGCTTTACACATATATTAAATAAGAAAAAAGAAAATCCATTCAACTCTAGGTATTTACTTATTACTCAACAGTTATTATTTCTTTTTGTGTTTTCCCCCCTTTTGTTCAGTTTTCCACTAGACAATGCAGGCACTTCTGTGGAGTCCTCCTTTAAGGATTTCTCTCAAGGATATATGCATATCTATTTTCTGCAACCAGACGCAAAAATCTGAAATCACTGCAGATTCATCACCCATCTTGCACATGACCTTATCAGCAGTAGCAAGGGTGGCCCCTGTGGAATACTGTGGAAAGGGCAAAGCTGGAAAATGTGCACTTTAAAGTGTGAGAGATTTCAGTTCACTGTGCAGCAGTTGTAATTTCTGCTGCTGCAGATTGCTCATTTTCTTATGGATATCTGAGGATTTCGGCTTTCGCTGACTAGAGGTCATAATTTTTTTTCCCTTTCTCCCCCCCCCCCCC
>VWZO01003037.1:0-10656 GCA_013396975.1 Bucco capensis | reverse complement strand
AATTCAGAGTGCATGTGTTATATAAATATATATTTTATATATATAGGTGCATGTGCAATATCTCCATAGGCAAAGAGGGAAGAGAAATAGAACTTCCTGGCACTCCTTTCTTCACATGTAGCATACTTTGTATTTACTGTTACTAATGAAGGGAATATTTAAAGAGAAGCCAGCGTTTCATATAAAGGCTAGGCTTTGGTACAAGACGTATCATAAAAAAATTGACCTGAATTCTTCCTACCTTATCCAGGGACACTTTTAGGTTTGTCAGACTGACAAGGACTGCAGTAGTAGGTATTAAAAATTAAGTATCATGTATATGTTCCTGTCTGGTGGCATCTCCTTGTAAATATATCCAGAACAGGCAATTGTTTCTTTCAGTTTGCATGCCCTTCTCTACCAGGAATCATGGACATTAGAAAGAAGTTCCTCACCACAAGGGTGGTGGAACACTGGAACAGGTCGCCCAGGGAGGTGGTTGAGGCCCCATCCCTGGAGGCATTCAAGGCGAGGCTTGACAGGGCTCTGGGCAAGCTGATCTAGTTAGGGATGTCCCTGGCCACTGCAGGGGGGTTGGACTAGATGACCTCCAGAGGTCCCTTCCAACCCAAACCATTCTATGATTCTATGATACAAATTTTGTAAAAATACTACTTCAGTGAGTAAAAACCTTGTGTTTGTGTGGCGGGGGATATAAACCAATGAATAAACAACAAAAGTTTGTTTTCAGTTATGGTCTTCAGAATATAATTCACAATCTCATTCACATGAAGAAAAAAGAAGACTTTTGTTGTTATCTAAAGTCTATCCCCAATAAATCGCAAAGCACTTCATGAAGGAATTAGGAGTCATTATCCTGCATGCTACAGATGGAAAAACTAAGGCTGAGTGATTTAGCCAAGAATCAAGAATTTAGGTTTCTCACCTTTGCTTCTGTCAGTGCCCATGAAGGTTCCCATGACCAAGGTCCTATTTCTATGTTCCCAAGTCATTTTATAATCTAGGTGAACATGACTTCAAATAAACCAATGTCTGATTGAAGTGCAAACAAACTGATTCCTTTTTATGTTCTCTACACAAGCCATTAAAAGTGTCTATGGGTATCACTGATGCAACTGGAATCCATGTTTGCCACAGAAGAACAAATATGGGTCTATATTTCAGTGCAGCACGCACCCTCACACAGCCAGACAGTTGGTATTTTTGGGAGACTCTGACATACAGATTCTATGTTGCGAATCCATAAGTGAGTGTTTTTAAGACCTTTACCTTTGTGGTGATATTAAAATGGATTATCCTTATATCTGCAGACACAGTACATCTGCAATGCCCTATCCACCCTTCTGTGTGCATGCACCTGTGTAGGAGTGTGTTGGTGGGCATTTAATTTTAAAGGTTGTTTTTTTTCTCTCACAGAAAAATACCCCAGACGGTGGGGAAAATCCTCAGTCATCCACTCTTAAGGTAGTTAAAACAGGAAAAGCTATCAAGTCTATCCACTTCTCATCGAGCAAAGGACACGGTTGCAGGCAAGAAGTGACCTCGTGTTTCTGCTGTTCAAACTCCCAGAAATTCTCAGCAACTTAAATTAGAACATGTGCAATATAATTAGATTTCCCTCCCTTGCAGACTTGTCATGCTTCTCCTGTCTGAAAGGGAGGGGACATTACAGACAGAGGCTACAGCTCAGCAAGGCTGTCTACTGCTCACCAGGGTTTTACTTTAAGTGAGATAAGAAAAAAGCTGCTATTGAAGGAAAGCCTTAGCGCTTTTGGATTCTGCCCTCCAGAAACAGAGTTCTTAGTTAGGAACCACAGAAAGTAAATTGTAGAGTCATATATAAAATAAGAAATGCAGGTCATGATTCAAATCTGAATTTTCTCCACATAACTGAGCTGTTTGTTACCAAGGTCGTAGCTTGGAACAACCCGATCAGGTGTTAGATCAGGTTTGGAATGACACCTAATAAAATATTGCAGAGATTGGACTTCCAGCCCTATACACAGAAAATCTTGGTGCAGCTCATCAGTTGGAGCAAAGCATTAATAGAGTGTGGCTCTCACCATCAAACTGTGACCAACACCTGGTGTAGGAGCCTGGGTTCTGTACAGAGTCCGTGAAGCCTCCAGAGAGGACATCAGGGCTTGCTAACTCTCTCCACTGACTATATAGGGCACCTGAACAGCTGGTTCAGGTACCTAAATTAGACATCTGAAGGAAGGCAAGATAAATATAGCACGATTTACGTCAGTGTCCCATAATAAACATTTAACCCCTTTCCTCTTTCTCCATATCAGACTCGAAGGGGGTGAATTGTGTCTTTACAGAAATCTTTTGGAAACGTTTCCTGAGCAGTAAAACGTAGGTAGTCCCAACCTGTTTCTGACAAAGCTTCCAAGATTTCCACCTCAGGTTTGTTTGGTTTTGTTTTTGTTTTGTGGGGTTTTTTTTAAGCAGAGATCCTTGAAGTTCTTTGAATACATACTTTGAATACAGTAGAGTGTGATTTCTTTTGAGGTTGCCTAATGTCATCCCTCCTGCCTAAAGCGGACAACTTTTAATTTCTCACCATCAAGCTATAACATCACAAAGTCCTAATTTGAATTGCTCTTAAATGAAAGACTTTTCTTTCCTTTTTGAGGTAAACCATGGAAGAACAAAGAGATAATCTTGGGTACACCACAGTCTCTTTGCCTTTATTTCACTGCCCCAGGCAAAAAAAAAGTATTTAAAAAAAACAACAAACAAAAACAAAACAAACAACCAACTCATGCACACAATTCAAATTTAAACTCAGTTGATGTTTTAAGTTAAAAGAGGTTAACATTTCCTTGAATTTCCCCTGAAAATGTTCCATTATACAAACGGGCATTTGAAAACAGAGAGAATTTGTTACTAGTACTCAAGCTGGTCATACTATTCAGACGACCACACATCTAGGTTCTTGTTCAAACTTTTATTTGGTCTTTTGAGGTTTGCTCCTCAGTACAATCTTGAGTTATGGATACTCTGCTAACTAAAATGTATAGCAGCTGATCACAGGAAGAATGCAATTGAGTCAACTACCTACTGCCCACAGAACAGCACCATCATCCTTTGCACCTGCTTCTTCTATAGATTATTTTCAAGAGCATCTCTGCTCAATTTGTGGTGCTTCTAGAGAGGCTTCATACCATTACCACATCTTTAATGAGCAGAGCACTACTCAGCCCTCTCAGTCAAGTGCAGGCAATGGCTGAGAGACCGAAAAAGGCTTTTCTCTGCTTTGATTAAGTGAGGTTTGAGGTAGGCATACTCCACTCCAACCAGGTTTTTTACTTTTGCTCACTGTTCCCCAGGCTTGTAGGTTCAGCAAAGGGGAAAATAAGAACATATAATAAGAACACATAATTGTGAAAAGTGCTAGGGAGGTAACACTGTCTCATGTTACACATCTAACCTGAGCAAGAGGAGTATGAGTCTTATTACCCACGTAGTCAGTGGATTTTGACCACTGTCTTTTAGTTGGATGTTCTTTGGAGAACTCACATACCCTTTCCTTTCTTTCAATTACCAATTTATCATTCTTGCTACCTCTAGCTGTTTTACTGGGAAAATATACAGGATTGTGGAAGTTAGCATGGTCTAACTGATCTAGAAGTTTGGAGACCATTGTTGTGCTTTTGTATTTGTCACTGACTTCAGCTTTCCCTGGTCTTTGATAAGTACAGGAATAGTCTTCTGTAGTGTCATTATTGGGCAAAAGTGAACCACAAATTTGGCATAGGCTTCCGACTACTAGTATTACAGAAATCATAATTTTAGTAAAGACGATATTTCAGAGAGTTTGTCCTGTTCTAAGGGAGGCTTTGCTGAAGTGTCTGCACTTTCATCAAAGGAACACAGGCTGAAAAGCATTCATTTACAAGAAAAGAACAGTGATGGAACTCATTAAGTTTTTACCATCTTAGCTCATCACTTCTCTGAAATCCCTGTCCCATTATATCTTTATCAACAATCTGGATGATGGGATTGAGTGTACCCTCAGTAAGTTTGCAGATGATACCAATTTGGGTGGAAGTATTGATCTGCTTGAGGGTAGGAAGGCTCTACAGAGGGATCTGAACAGACTGGATCAATGGGCTGAGGTCAATGACATGAGGTTCAACAAGGCCAAGTGCCACAACCAAGCCCTGCACTTTGGTGACAATTCCACGTATCATTACAGGTTTGGTGAAGAGTGGCTAGAAAGCTTCTAAGCAGAAAGGGACCTGGGGCCGTTGGTCAACAGCCAGCTGAACGTGAGCCAGCAGTATGACCAGGTGGCCAAGAAGGCCAAAAGCATCCTGGCTTGTATCAGAAATGGCATGGCCAACAGAACCAGAGAAGTTATTGTACCCTTTACTCAGCACTAGTGAGGTTGCACCTTGAATGCTGTGTTCAGTTTTGGGCCCCTGACTACAAGAAGGACATTGAGGTGCTGGAGCATGTCCAAAGACAGGCAACAAAGTTGTTGAAGGGTCTAGAGTACAAGCCTTGTGAGGAGTGGCTGAGGGAACTGAGATTGTTTAGTATCAAGAAGAGGAGTCTCAGGGGAGACCATCTTCCTCATTACATCTACATTAAAGGAGGCTATAGTAAGGTGGGACACAGTCTCTTCTCTCAAGTAACAAGTGATAGGAGTAGACGAAATGGCTTCAAGTTGTACCATGGGAGGTTCAGATTAGATATTAGGAAGAATTTCTTCACCAGAAGGGTTATTAAGCATTGGAACAGGCTACCTAGGAAGGCAGTGGAATCGCTGTCCCTGAAAGTGTTCAAAAATCATGTACTTGTGGTGCCTGGGGGCATGGTTTAGTGGTGAGCATAGTAGTGTTGGGTGGACAGTTGGACTTGATCTCAGAGGTCTTTTCCTACCCATAATGATTCTATGATCACAAACCACGTAACTTAATGAGAACTCCCCTCCAAGAAAACAAGGGGATTGGGTCACCTAGTTTAAGCTCTAGTGGACTAGTTTCCACTCATGACAGGGCAGCAACAACAGAACCCAGGTGTCTTTTCTCTACTGGCATGTGGGCTTGTCTGGCACCAGCATGCCTGACCAGAAGACAAGCTGCAAAGTTCAATTTAAGTGTGTGCTGTGCCTACTTCTTGGTTGGGCAAGCAGCAAGAGGTAATACAACAGTGCTTTTTGTTAATATACTGAAAAGAAGAACTAAAATATCCCCCTTCCAACCACTATATACGGATACGAAAGAAGTAAGGTTTTGGACCTTTCAGGAGAGCAAGAATTAATGTAGGAGTTAGTAAGGGAACATAAGAGGCATCAGTGCAGCATAAAATCTCTTCTGAAGCATACCAGAGGGGTCATAGGTGCTATTTAAATTTTCTGCCCATGCTACAGTAACATGGGCAGCACACAAAGCCAGGCTGCTGTCTTATAGTCTTTCTCTGAACCAGTGATGCTTTTGGGAAAATAACTGCAAAGCTATGATGTAGCTCAAATGAAAACATGAAGGTTACTAGGGATATGAGTAGACTCATGGAATAATTAAATAACCAACAGACACACACAGGCAGATCTAATTTACTCAAAACCCTGACAGTTGTTTGTTGAGAAATAGGTGTTGAGGGTTCACTTGTCTTGGATGCATTTCTCTCGAAATAAACACCAGTGCTTTCAAAATGCCTGACCCCATTTTCTTGTAGAAGAAAAAATAATAATAAAATTAAAAACCCCACAGACACTACATACAGAGTGGATATCATTACTATTGTATGCTGTGGAAAGGGGACTCCATGTATGGGAAAGATTGAGCTACAAGACTGTTTTGGAAAATGAAGAGTTATTTTGCAACAGGCCATGACATCTCCCTTGGAGAAAACTTGCCTGGATTCTCCAGAACATTTTGCAGATGGAAGAGGGACGATGTCTGAATGCATTATGCTCTCAGATATAGTCAGATTTGACTTGATCTAGAAATTTTCTCTCCTCAAGGGGCCAACACTGAAAACTGAATGCATTTGTCCTTCTTTAAGCTAATCTTTACACTCAAATGCAGGTGTAATCAATAATATTGGTGCAGTCTCCATTATAAAATAGAGCCCATTTAATGCCAAAAGACTGAGCAAACCTCCCCTTCTTAGTCCCTGTGCTGTAGTAGCAACAGCTGAAGAGACAGCTGGCTTCTCACAACACAGGAGGAAAGGGAAGAAATGAAGGAAATTCAGGCTTAATATTAGAACCTGCTGACAGAGAGATGTATGACGTTATAGGACAGCCTATAAATGCAACAGGAAACGTAGGAAAAGGAACACATAGGACTAGAAAAAAATAATAGGGAATGGAGAAAATGCTACAAGGAAAAACTGTGCAATGATAAGAAGAGAGACATCTACATCTCTCCTATTCCTCTCTTCCATGTTTCTGCAGTAACCCCAGAATTTCTGCTGTTTTCAGAATGTTATTGCACATGATCAAAACAAGGCTACTCTGATGCAAGTCTGAGAAATCTCTGATGGTCATAAGGGGCATAACCAAGAATATGTAATGTTGATCAAGGGTAGATTTCAGTAACTACACTGAGCTGCTGGATCAGCACTTCAATATGCATATCAACCCACATTTACAAGTCTCCAACAGAAGTAAGTTTAAGGATTCTACCCTTGACTTCCTTTGCATTAGAAATGTGGCATATTAATCCAGGGCATGGTCTATGTTTGCATCATCAAAGCCTGTAACAAGAATCAATCCTAGATAGCAAAACTCCAGACTCTGTTACTCTCCTTACTCTTTACTTTGCTTCAAGTACTTTTAAAACCACTCCTATTCATACACCATTTTCAAGAACCATGCATTAGCAAACCTGTCTGAAGACACATCTTTTGAAGTTATAATTAAAAACTTACACATAGTAAATTTTAATTTTTGCATTGTGTCTGAAACCATTTTGCCAAGATGTTGCTAGGTTTGCCACACTCCCTGAGCAATCAAGCAAATAACCCATCCCACACATACATTTAAACAAGCCTTACACACTTGCTGCCTGCATTCTTCAGGGGACCTTGAGATGCTGTTTTGTACACAGTGAAGTGTGGGCTTTCAGTGGTGTGAAATAATAAGGTTAGTGCCACAGCAAATGTTCCAAACACAGAAAATACAGCTTAGGATGTACAAATAATTAAACAGTAAGCATTTAAAATATTATCCACTAAAAACAATCTTTGGAGGAAGAGAAAAAAAAGAAACTGTAGCATGCAAGTTAGTGTTTCATAAGGCAACCTTCAGATGGCTGCTTCTTCATGGACACTTCATGGTGTTCTGTTTCCTTTTGAACTAAGCATTCAGACAAAGAAGCATTTTGACAGTCCCACTAGGATGCTCATCCTGTGTTCAGAGAAAGATTTAGAAAGATCACAAGACAGGATTGCGAACATAATGATCCTAGGGATTAGCCTTTCTTCCAGCTATGGTAGGGCAGTGCTTTGGATCTATCTGAAATCAGAGACTCTTGACTGTAAGCCAGCTTGCAGCTTTCTTCTTACTACCACTGTCCCTTCCCCACCTTCTCTCATGTGCTTGCAAAACTTCAAATACTTAAAAGTTTAAAGCTATCACCCTCATCATGGGAAAATGAAGTAATCTCTATTAAGAGTCAGTGAACTGTTGCTCCCAGTCAGACTGGATCTGCTACTGGGAAGTGATGTTAAAGTGTTTCTAAAGGAGCATATTTAACCTACTGGAAAATCAAGTCCAAAGGACAAAAAAGCTTATTCAGAGAAAAAAATGTTTTGTGATTAAAAGACTGGGTAAGTATTTAGAAGACCTCTTACTCTCTTTTACTGTCTTTGACTCTCATTGAGGAACTTGATCTCTACCAGCCAAAACATCAGAAGAGTTCAGCTCCTATTAGGTATTTCAAGTGGATTTAATAGTAACTGGGCTCACTCCCTAGTCAAGATACCTGATTTAGGAACATAGTCAGCAATCACCCAAAGATATTTCTGTGGTCTGTAAGAAGAGTAAAAGATGCACTTCCATAGTGTGATTAGACCAATGAAAAACTCAGCTTGTGCTCTAGAGGTTCATGGTCTACAGCTGGAGTCTAGGGATAAAAAAGACCTGACCTTATCAGGAGATTATGAGACTGCAAAATGTAGTCACAAAACCTGTGGCTTTCTGTTCAAAAGGGAGAGAAATTATAATCCTTCCCTTCTCTTTCTCCATACCCCTGTTTTGGCTTTAGTTTATAAGCTTTGAAAAGCAGAACCTGTCTCTCACAGTGCCTACCACAACAGGAGTCTAGTTTAGTTTAGGTCTTCTCAGACTATCTGAATACAATAGAGGCACATACATTTAACTGAATTAACTGCTTTAGCCCCTTGCATCCAGGGACTAAAGGAAGGGAAAATAACATCGTGAAAATTGTTGAAATAGTGTCACTCTTACAAGAAAAGCAAACTAGCATGCATGTGTATTACCTGTCACTATTTTTATGCATATGATCTTTTAAGCAATCACATTGGTTTATATAAGCTATATAATAAATATATATAATAAATTACATAAAAACAATATACTAGCAAAGATAATAACCTGAAACATCTCATCACGCAATGAGTTTGTGTGTGTGTGTGTGTGACCTCAGCCCAGTCCATTTCTGAAAATAGATTAATGGTAGTGATTTTAATTACATCGTCACATACTGCTCCTTTTTGCTGGGCCTCTGCTTCAAAGAGTGCCTGAGAGGTCTTCATTCCTCTAACTTTACTGCACATTAATCATGGGTGATAAGGTCATGAATCAGTTATGCAAGTCATCCCAAATATATACTGATGAAATCTGTAAACCACCATCCAGTGTTAATATTCTGATTATCCACTTACGGTACAGACGAACTATTTTTTGATCATTTTAAACAGCTGAGGAATTTTAGCACTTTTTTGGTAACACTTTTTTCAGTAGCAGACCCACCATTCCCATCATACGCTGTGCTTCTGTTACCATATTGTCATTTTTGAAGGGCTCAGTAAGGAAAAATGTTATGGTCTAATATTTAATGCCGTTTGTGGTGACCTTCCTGCATGGAAAAAAAACCACCTTAGTATCTTTAGATACAAGTCATATTGAACTACAAAAGGTATAGAACTCTTTATATGATGTTACAATGCTCCTAACTTTGTGATTCATTTAAAGAACATAAGATCTGTGATAGTTTAACATGCTTTAAAAAATCGCATTTATACAAGGCAGAATGTTGCTTATTGCAATTTTACATGTTTGTGCATACAAATAAGACATTAATATTTGGAGAGCATTTTGGTTTTTTAGATTTATTTTTTTTTTAATGTTCAGTGCTGGGTAGGTAAAAGGAGCTCTTTCTAGGAACAGTAGACGAAGTAATAAAAAGGCATAGACACGTAGCTTTACTACATCTCGTTCCTATTCATTCCTATTCAGTATACTTCAGTATTTACACACATGTATTGTACTTGCCTACTTAGCTGACTGCTAAAATATAAAGAGTATATTGTCCAATAAATCCAACTGCTGACTTTAAGTTTCAAACAAGAAATCTCTACCTGTGTTTTAAAGTCTAATTTGAAAAGACACACAGAGAGCTAACTGTAGCTTTTCTTTGAAAAGTACTGATTGTTAAAATAATTTTCTTTCAAAAATTCTGTTTTGCTAGGATTTTAGAGAGGGAAGAAATAAGAAACAATGGCTTTGAAGCAAATAATTTCAGAGAAAGACATTAGATCAGGATTCATATTTTACAGTGATCTGCATCTTGTGCAACCCCATTATATTTAACGGGACTACTGAAGATCTGTGTCAACATAGAATGTGCCTCTTCAGGCTTAAGGGCTGTGATTCATGGACTGGGTTTCAGTGGTCACTGTTTTTAGGATAAGACTTTATCTTCTGGAACTATTCATAGATACTTTAGTTTTATTTCTTTAGGGTCTTGTTTTCCCTTTGTTTGCTTCTTTAGGAATATGATTAGTCAGTCCATCAGGTGCCCTTATTTCATGTCTTTTGCTCTCATAATTATTCTAAAGGGAGTACCTAGGCTCTTGGCATGTATACTGTTATGGTTTTTATTAGCACACCACTTTATATATGATCATATAGAACAGATAGCACTTAGAAGGGAGCATGGATGAACCAGAGTTGCTACACAGTTTTTGACATGGTTGAAATAACAGATTTCATCCATATATTTGAGCAACTATTGAATGAAATATTTTGATGGTTTTTGCCATTTCTTAGGAGGCTTGCAAGAGTGCAATGAATATTTGACATCTTTTTTCTATTTTTATTAGATTTTTGTAGCATCTTATAAACTAAAAGAAGCACTTACTTCTTTATCCCATATATACTTTTCCTGGCTGAGATAGTAAACTGCTAGACAGTATTTAAAAATCATTCTGAAAATGGAAAAATACTCTAGCAAAATTACTTCAGTATAATGAACTATGCTAAAATACCCAAATAAATCTGTAGAATATTTTGTAACTCCAGTTTCTAAGAAGGACTGCGAGCATATTTCTCACCTGGAATTTCCATTCAAAAGGAAAAAAAAAAATCCCAACTACAGAGTCATTTGTGTTTTGCACACAAATTATTGTGTTTCAGCCATAGTCTGAAAATCACTTGGGGTCTCCTGCGGC
>VWZO01003036.1:1363-15870 GCA_013396975.1 Bucco capensis | reverse complement strand
GTTGAGAACCTCAGCCTTCTCCTCATCTGTTGTTATTAGTTCTCCATTCTTGCTCTTCAGGGGGGGAATGTTTTCTTTGACCTTCCTTTTTTCATTGATGTACCTGTAGAATTCCTTCTTGTTATTCCTTGCATCCTTTGCTAAGTTGAGCTCTAGCTGTGCTTTAGCCTTCCTGACTTCATCTCTACACCATTGGGCAGCATCTTTATACTCTTCCCAAGATCCTTGTCCTTGCTTCCACTGCCTGTGTAGCTCCTTCTTGCTTTTTAATTTGACCACCAGGTCTTGATGCAGCCATGCAGGTCTCTTCCCTTTCTTACCAGATTTCTTACACCTGGGAATTAAGAGCTCTTGTGCTCTATGGTAAGTGTCCTTAAAGATCTGCTAGCTCTGTTCTGTTTTCTGATCCTTGAGGACCATTTCCCAGGGTATCCTGCTGAGTAACTCTTTAAAGAGTTGGAATTTTGCTTTGGTATTGATATGGACCCTCAGAGCACACAAGGACATAAAATCAACAACAAGGCACATTCAAATTGCTGTTCAGCAACGTAAAGCATTAAGCATCAATGTGCTGCAAGTTGCACATGCACAAGCACATGCTGATGTGCTTTGCTAGTTCTGTATGGAAATAAATAAAATCTGAACATATGTGCCATTGCAAAACCCTAAACTTGGGATTAAAGTTAAGGGTTCAGCATTCCTTAAGTCACTAAATATAAATCCACACACGAAAACTACCCCTCCCATCTCTGACTGCCTTTGAACAAAATTTGGATACAGTTAAATTCTTCATATGCAGGAGATTAGCAAAAAAGAATAAAAAGCAAATATGTTTTCAAAACAAACCATGGCATTTCTCCAAGTTATTTATTTTATCCTAAATGAAAGGTTCTTCTTTTTTAATAACATTGGTTTCCTTTCTGATTTGTGGTAGTTCCTCACTATTCACAGTTACTTAACTTGGTGAATCTACTAGATTAAAAGCCATCAAAACTACCCACTTTAAAATGCAACTTCAATATTTAAAATGACAGACTAGCACCAACTGTGTATAATTAGAGTGACAAATACTTCAACATAATATGTATGCAAGTTGTGTTTGGAACTGTTCCTTAAATTAGAGTATCTCTACACTGTAGATGTAACACCTTTAAATAATCAATTTAAATCAAAGCAGTCCAATCACTTACCCGTATCCAGCTGTTGGCCTTCAATTCCACAGGGTTCTGTGGTTCACTGGTGTATAGACAACATAAGCACCACATCAGAGTCTTCTGGCTTTCATCTGCAGGAAAAAAAGCAAATCAGGATACATTTAGAGAAGGGAAGAAAAATCAAAACACAGACAGAATTACACACAACAGTTCCCATCCATCCCCAAAACTAAAGCCCTAAATATCAGTCTCAATTCACAACGCTTCTATCAGATTCACACCACACATTTAATGTTATTCATACGTTGTTCTGGTGTAATCATTTCCTTCAGTAGCAATTTAAAAGGTCCTGAGTTCAAAATCTACACAATATTTAGATGGTCTTAAGAAACATGCATGACTTAGTGAATCATTTACATAAATAATACTTGAAGCTATGATCAATGAACTTTCAATTCAGTATCTAAATAATATCATGAATAATAAAGGTAAAAGAGTTATATTGTGTCAAAAGTTTGCAAAGCTAAAGGATGTGCCCTTCTGAAAAAGTTATGTTCAGTAAGTATGAAATCTTTAATAACAAGAAAGTAAAACATTCCGTTTTCCATAAGACTGTATTACGATGCTTCATGCCTCAGGAAAACAACAATTCTGCAGACAGCACAATAGCTAAATGTTCATGGAAAAGAAATCCTATTGTGATTTTCTGATCGGGATCAGATCAGGTTATACTTAATTCTAACCCATTGTTGGAAACGAGTTGCATTCTCTAAAAGTCTGCTCTAGTGAGCAATACTGTCACTGCTCAGATGCACAGTTATTATTATAGAGGAGCTGATTATCTGGAGTAAGCAGTTCAAGAGCCTTTAACTAATGATTTTTCCCACAACTTTATTTTCAATAGACTTTTTTTTAATGTTCTTTGGCAGATACCAAGAATCTCTACACTGAATTTCATCCCAGAATAAAACTGCACTATTACAGTAAGAATTATGAAAACTGGATATAGTATTGTAGCTCTGATAAAACATTCACTTAGTAAGTGATACTATTCTTGTTCAAAATAATACAAATGAGTAATACCACATAGGTTCTAGAAATTACAATTTGATTACCAAGATCAAGAAGTGATTTTTTTTCTGTGTATTTGATATCCAGGATGTAACAAACAAACAAAAATTATTTACAAGTGCATTGTTGGCAAAGCCTGAAGAAATAAAAGTGCCATTAAGTAATGCCTGTATTTTCACCAGGTGATCAGAGAAGTTAATATTGACTTAAATCCGTATTCCTTAATAAATGTCCAACAAGCCTGTAGGTCATTACCGGCCTCCCACTGACTAACATCTCTGCACAGAAATGGCTGCTCATACACATTTAACTGACTACAGTATTCTACCATTGTGTGAGAATTTTTATTTTTTTTATATGGCTAATAATTTCCTAAATTAAGATTGGCATTAAAGGAGACATCTTGCATAATGGTCTGTAGAAATACAAAGTATCTTTTTAATTTGATTATAACTGTATCCAACTAGCAATCAGGTATCAGCACTAAAAGGCAACTCTATCTCCTTCAAAAAATCTTCACCTAAATTCTGATATGAAATTATATGGGAGGAAAAATAAACAAATACTATTTTATTTGTTTAAATGACTAAATGATAGCCATATGCTTCTTGGAAAACAGAGGTTTTAAACATTATTAATCACTAGCAATAAAATGTTATCTGTTTATAAAACCTGGATTTTGAGTTAATTTCCAATTATATGAATTACATTTTTAAAAAGTCAAACTATACAGAAAGAGACAGAGGGAGGAGAGAAAGCAAGTCGAAATTGCCCATCTAAAACAGCATATACATAGTTGAAGTGTTCCTTCTTTTGACTTGTCCTATGCTATGTATACATAGTATGCCATTAAGTCACTTTATTTCAGTTATAGTTGTCTTTTGACATAAAAAAAATTATGGAAAAAGGTGGGAAAAAAGTATGTAATTTTAAAATTAGAATTCTAGATCAGAAAACTTTTTGCTACACATGATGATTTGCTGGATATTATAAAGTAATTTGTGCATATTGCTGCCTGTCTGAAATGTAAATCACTATAATGAAAACTAAAATGTTGGAAATAAAGTTTAGATAAATGATACACTGGCACACTTTGCCAGCATAATGAGATTTAGCTAGACACATTCAAACCCCAATTTAAGTGAAACCAACTCACACTGGTGTCATAGTTATGCCAACTGTTTCCCCAAAAATAAGGGACTTGTACAGCTTCACAATTTTCCTAGTCAAAATTACTTTTTGGCTACAACCAAAACTAAAGTAGCCTCCTATAGATGTGTGAAAAGCAGAAAAAGGGACCATTCAGTCCTCTTGCTGAAGTATTCAGTGAGACTCTTGAGGGCTACTCTCAAGCTCACTGTTTTCTTTTCAAAACTGCTTTCAAACAGAGGATGAAAGATGAGAAGACGAAGAGTAAAGAGGTACAAGCCTTAAAATCATTATGGCAGCTGCAAAGGATAATCACATCAAAAGACCAAACACAGAGAGCCATAGAAAACTTATTGGTGGGTTTTTTCCTCCCATTTTTGTACCAACTTGTGATCTTCGTGGAAAACATACCATCATAGAATACACTGAAAACCATTATCAGGAATGAACAAAGGCATTTGATCTTATTATGGCATGAAAGAATGCTCGCTGCCCAAATAAATACCAAATTAATACATCCAGAGGAACAAAATCAGTAACTGAAAGGTGGAAATTACATTCCAGAGAAGGTCACCAACTATCTATGGAATGTCTGAAGTAGGTTAATGCTGTAACTCCAGCTAAAGGAATGAAAATTTTCTGTAGGAAATTTAAAACAGGTTGGAAGCAGTTTTGTAAAAAACCTAAACAAACAAGAAAAAGCCCAAAACTTTAGGATGAATTTTAAAAAAAAAAGGCAGCTTTTTTTCTTGTTACACAGTGTGTTGTCGATCATCCTACGATACAGTCAGTTTATAAATACCCTGTCATGAACAGGGCTAGATGCAAGGAACTAATATGAAAACCCTAGCCTTACAGCCAGAAATATTCTTTTTAGAACTTCTTGTAAATTGTTAATGATTTATATCAGAAAATGTTGATTAGCTGAAACAGAACTTTCTGTGGAAATGACTGTCTACACAAGCATGCATGCTTACACACATATACTGACATACGGAGCCACCACAAAATTCCCTAGCGTCAGTAGTATTAGTTTGGGATTCAAGGAATTTGGACTCAAAACTCAAACCAGGAGAGTCCTACTGAGAAGACAGTCCTCCAGCCCATGCAAAAAACATTGGAGTTCCTTACAAAAACTGAATTCTTCATGTATCCCTTGTAGTCTAGGACCACAAGTACAGCCAGATTTTCTTTGGTCGTGCTTTCTTCACATTACTGTTCTAAGGCAAACTTGGCCACCTCCTGCTCAGGAGTGTTTATGAGTAGATTATCTTCCCTTGGAGACCACACTTCCTGCACTGAGTGGTCAGCCATGTCAGCTTCCAGCATCAACAGACGTTCATCTAAGGTGATAGGCATTGTGGTTTGGACATGATGCAGAAGCATAATGTTTTTCCTCCTCCGTTTATTAGTACGGAAGACTGAATTGATCAAATTAGTTCCTTCTGCTGTGAGGGTGGTCTGGTCTCTGACACATACCTGAATGAGCTATTTAACCAAATGAGAAATAGCATGAAACCCACTTAAGAGTCAGCATCTGCTATACATATCTTAAATAGTATCTTTAGAACTAGTGCCAAACATAATGAAAATGTGCTGCATTTATAATGCCAGCAGTCCAAAGAGCACTTAGGTGGCTCTAAAAAGATGAAGCAGTGGGAACATATAAGCAGACATCTTCAGGTCTACTGTTGCCAGGAAATCTCCTTGACTCATCTTTAAGCATTGAAATGCATGTTCTTGAGCAAGTTCTCTCACTTGCAACTTGAGACCCAAAAACAATCCCTGGAGCAAAACTCCATTCTCTTGCAAACTTTAGAATGACCAACTTGCAGAAAAAAGTGCTTTTTTTTGCTTTAGAAAATGCAGAAGGATCCCAAAGAAGAGCAAAGAACTAGAGGAAACCAAGAACATATTGGTGGGATTGTTGTGAAAAGGAGTCAAAAGCAGAAACAGATGGCTTTCAACTCTTATGAAAAATATAGATGAAGCTTCTTTCTATACACAGTGTATTGTCAGCTCAGAAAAACTGAAGGTCTAAAGACTAGTATACTCCAAACAAAAACTTAAAAGAAAAGCATGTGTGTAATTGTAAACATCAACTGTTATAAAAATCCTCAAAAATTGCAACTAAGATTAAAAAAAGAACCTCTCCACTGCAAAAACAAGTATGTAAAGTATGAAAAAGCTTTTCTTAAAAGATGTCAAAAAAGCATACATTTGATTCTCTACAGAACTGATCTATATTTAAATCTATGGTTCATTCGCAAATTACCCTTTCAGAGAGAAAGTCCTGACATAATACACATCTACCATATGTTTTGTTGACAAGTTCATTATGCTTGTGCTTGGAGATGAGTAAAAGACGATAAAGTCAAACCAGAAGACATACACACATATATACTTCCAGTATAAGGCTTCTGGTTTTTCATACAATTTTTTCCTATGCCACCATTTACTGTTTTGCTTTTGATTCTATGGGCATTTTCACTAGTTTGCAAGATGGGAAAAACAGACATTCAAAAAAACTCAATAAAACTAAATACAGTCATGTAATAATTATTAATAATTATTCATAAAATGCTAAATAATNGGGAGGGCTCCACCCACGCTCCTCATCAGCACCTTTTACAAGCACACTGATAAAAAGAGGATAGCGGATAGCACCCTCCAGCCTGCGCAATGGATTTTTTTTAGGTGAGACACAGCATGTGCAGAGGTGGACCCACCCTTTAGTCCTAAGGTTCATCTGCCAGGGCCTAGCAAGCTTGGACACTGGCAGCAAAGTCCTTAGGACGAAGGTTTTATTAGAGTGTCCTTCTCCTAGATGGAAGGCCTTACAGGGCTAAACGAGCTCCATCTGCCTGGGTTTGGAATTAGAGTTGTCCTTCTCCTAGGATGACTGCCAGATGGCTAATGAGCTCATCCTACCCATACAAGGATTCTAGGAACATGGGTTTCACTCCCCACACTTTACCGTGGGCAATGAGTTTAATGCTCCCTCTGCTGTCGGCACAGTTATCACACCAGGGGCCACAGAAGACCCCAAGTGATTTTCAGACTGTGTCTAACCCACATAAACACTCACTGAGTTTAAAACCTACTGGTCCCAAGTCAAGATTCTGTAACTAAACCATAAAATTAATTAACTTCAAAAGTAAATTTGAGAATTCTCAATGGCATGTATGCTAAATAACTTGGCTAACACTTTCTTCTCAAAATTTTATTTAAGTGTAAAAGAATGCTGTGTTTTTATGGAAAAAATCAAAGTATATAACAAGTTGTATTTTACTAATTCCTCCAGGATAAAGTTTATAGAACTGCTGAAGAAATATCATTACACATTCTTACCATAACCTACAACAAAAGGATTCCAACAAAGCCTTCCTAGAAGCTGTCCAATTAAAGGGAACTGCTGGATTGCTACAACTGAATCCTGTTAGAACAGACACAAAAAAAACAAAACAAAATGAAAAGATAATAAATATACTGCACATCAAAAGTAGGTTAGGAGAACTGTTGATGACACAGATTGTTTTAAATTACATTCTCCATGGTTTTGCACGTTCTGCAAGCAAAACATCTACAAGTAAATAGAGGTACAAGTAAAAATACCTGAAATTTGCTATAACGCCATAATCCAAATAAATTAAATCTTAACTATGTAATTTCCTCACCTAATACTTAGTTATAGTAGCAAATTTGCTCATCTTCCTCACATTCAGTAATCAGAAAGAAGTACTAATAATCAAGATTTCATGATAATAAAAGAACAATTAAACAATATTTTTTATTGATCCTCATTGCTTTAATCTACTGTCTCACAAAGATTCTGAAGAAATGAATACCTAGTGTAGCATAATCCTAAGTATCTGTTACTTTCACTTGCCTTCTTTAAATTAACTTATGTAATCACTAGCCAGTAACAAACTGCAATTTAAATTTGAACCAAACAGAAGGCAGCTTCACTATAAAAATAGTAGGCAATGTAGTTCATATTCAATCCTGTATAATCAGTCCCATTTTTCCATTTTTGTAGCTTTACTATCTAATAAATGAAGGCTTTTAAATACGGTACTATGCTGAGATAACATGCAAGTAGCAGGAACGATAACCATCTCCTGCTGTTGCAACAAATTCCTTAAATTTGTCTCACGTTTGGGGCTAGCCCTAGACTTTCTGGGGCCATGTTCACAAGGTCCATTTCAGGACAAGCCTCAGATTACTTAAAGTAACAACATTAATAGATTTTTTTTTCCATATTCTTAAGAAAATGCCATATATAAATACAGGAAGAAACATCACTCCTCAAAAATCTTTTATTTAAAAGTTAAATTCGGTTCAGAAAATATAACAACTCTGCAGTCTTCAGAAAAGAATATTTAAAAATAATTACTTCCAGAAGTACTACTTATGGCATAAAAGGCCAACCTCATGCAATAATGCAGTACTTCTAGAGCTAATTATATTAAATATATTAACTGAAATAGCCATGAGCAGAAAAACATATACAAAACTAAAGATATAAAAACCTAAATTTACTTTTTTAAAAAAGCACTCTAGTGAGTGCAGATAATAATTAAATTACTAAACAGAACAGCCAGAAGAATATACCAACAATCTGACAAAGCTGCTAGAATTCGCTACATGTGCCACAACACTAGGGTTAACGTGTCAACAGATTCTCTAAGATTTAAAGAATCAGTTACAGTTTTGCATGTTAAGGCGTTTAAATAATCCAATTTATGACCTGACAACCAGAATGAAATTGTTTATTTTGAAGAGTTTTTTAAAGAGGCTAGGACATTGGCTAGGATATCTCATGTGACAACAACCAACCAAGAAGAAAAAGACCTTTTCACAATAAATCAGGGGGACAGGAAGCACACTCCTGTTTGCATTACCTGTGACTGTTTCCCCAATTTGCCTCTCTGATCCAGCAATACATTAGGTCAATTAAAGCAGCCGCTTTGCTACTGTTAGTTTCTGATTTTGTCTAAACTTGGTGCAGATTGTTTCCAAGGGTGTCTTCAAAAGAGATCACTTTTCCTTTTAAGTTCACTTACCATATGTTTTAAAGTTTCATAAATCTGATGTAGAAACTCCTGGAGCTGGGGCAAGTGAAGGCACACATTCTTCTGGGATTCCAGTGTGGTGGCTTGACCCCATTCAATAGCTTTATCCAACCAATATTCAAAGTTCAGTTTGGGCGGTGTAGTGCTTTGTGCCATTACACAATCCTGCAAAAAGATTTTAACTCCGCATCAGGCAGCATTACATACTAGCTTCATATCAAGAAGAAAATGGCAAGAAGGACTTCTGCTAATGTTTTTTGTGTTCACATGCAAAGCAGGGTATGAAGGGTGTCTGTGCTTACATCTTACATGAGTACCAATTTTCTTTGTAGCGCTAACAAAGTAAAATAATCTTATTGTAGCAAATGGGGCACGGTAATCAGTAAATTACCTCAGAATGTATGACCCAGCTCTGTCTCCGGCTTTTATTGTCTGAATTTGTCATCACCAATATTTCACTCAATGACTATTAGAATAATGTGAGTGTGCATTTATTTGTAATGCTTTGCATGACGAAAAACTGAAATTACCCATTTCAAGATAAATGAAAGCATCAGAATAAGGCTCAATCAAAACAAAATGAACTTTGGGGCTTGGCTCATTCTAATTTCTACATTTGTGATTGATCGTTAGTTTTAAGTGCAAAAATAGTACTCTCCTTAAAGGAAACGAATAAATTTAGTATTTCAGTTCCGCTTTACTTTGTATTACAAAGGAAAGGGGAAAAATATGACGACATGCAGCTTTACATATAATTCAGTTCTGAATTAAAGCTGTACCGTATACAATCTATATTCAATGGCATACTTCACTGTAAAAGCTGAGTCTTTGAGGGATGAGCATTATTGCCAAGCCAGAATGTTAAAATCTAATCAAATTGCCCCAGTAATGGATACCAAAAAGAAACCCCACATTTTTTTCTGCTTTGATATTGCATTTTTCATTGGCAGAAGGACAGAGAATAGCACACTAGGCATTAAAACAATCTTTAAATCTCTCTGAACGAAACACCTCGTAGGCTGAAGGAGCAAATGAGCTCTTGTAGCCATTGACTCATTGTTCTTTCTGTCAAGTCTGTAAAGACAACTATCAACATAAATGTGGTGGCAGTTTTCGGAAATGAACTGTTGCCCGCTTGGAGACAAATTCAGGCACTGAGAGAAGCAGCAGACATAGGTGAATATTTATCTTTGTGAGCTACAGACCGAAAAAACCAAACCTGAACCTGAGGAACTCTGCAAATGGAGCTTGCTTTATACAGCTAACCCTTGCAACCACATCACTTATACAGCATCTAATCTAAGCCAGGAAAAAAAAAATTGAAGATCATTAATACATTGTTTAATTTCTGCAACTAATAAATAAATAAATGCCCCATAGTGAATTACAACTATCAGGACTTTGGATCAGAAAAAAAAAAAGTACAGTAAAAGTCCTAGCTTGCCAGAGTTCAATGTATATTTGCCCTAAATATGTTCACAGTAATGTAAGCAAAGTCAGTGCTTTTCTGTTCTTTATTACACTCACATTTCTACCTGCAACTGTGGCTGTCAGCAGAACTCTTAACAGACCTCTGCAGTGCCAAGATCTTACTGATCTTCTATGAGTACCAACACAGGCTACAAGACATCACCACAGCTCGCTTAAGTGACATAGGTCAAACACCCAGCATTAATTAGTCATCAAATACTTATCATTACAGGCATGGAATAAAAACTTGAAGAACAAATTAAAGCCAGGAAATTAATTTACACATCTGAGTAAATTAATGAGCCTATTTGGTGTTCCCAGGTAAGATTAATCCTCTGGAATAACTGAAAAAGAAGTCCCCTTACAAAATGGCTCCTAAAACTTTAAGAAATAAGGGGAAAAAGGGAACAGGAAGGGGGAAGGAAAAAATAAAAAAAGAATCACAAACTCTCCATGATTTCAGGGACAGTCACAAGTTGACTATATATTGACAGAGGATTTAAGGAAAAGTAATCAAGCAGACTAATCTTCTGTACCAGGTACCTTTAACTACTATTCTAGTATGCAGAATGGCACAGCCTTCCCAGGGTGAGGATGGTCTGAAATTTCACCTCCAGAATATGAAAGTTGTTCTATCTCCCTTCTTAATTACAGCTAAATAAACTGGGTTGCTGGCCCACAGAGACTCCTTAGAAACTCCTTAGCTGGTCCAGAGCCATTGCCTTAACTGTCAAAGACTGAGATGCATGTTCTATTTTTTACTCTAAAAAGAAAAGGTCAGAAAAGAGAATATCAGCACAAATTATGAGAGAAAGGAAACCTTACAGATACATCTTTCTCTATATATGCAGCTAAAAGTAAATGCGCATTTTTCACCATTTCTGATAGTTCATTCCCTTAAAATACCCATTCTGAGTATCTTGGAAATGAGCAAAGTAATGTCACAACAACAGACTTGTACTAACCACATAAATAAACCTGTCTATACTTCACCAGGAAAACAAAGTAGTTCTGTATTAAGTGCTAGTCAAAATCCTTACCTGAAATGCAGATACTTCCCACAGTTGTCCTGTTGTATGAAAGCATAAGCAAAGAACTTGTACCAAAAAACCCCAACCATACATGCTAGAGTGCAGTTCAGAATAATGAGTGCTGAACTTGATCCTTGTATACCATCTTCTGATGAAACAGAGTTCTTTTTCTAAAACAGAGTTCAGAAATGCTCATTCCTGGGTAGGTTTATGGGCAAAAAGGGAGGAGGTAGCTTTCTATTCCATTTCTGAAGTGCATTAAATGACTCGTAAATGTACTTTCCTGTGCAATTAGTTTTCTGAAACTGCTCAAAATAATAGCAGAAATAAGAAGCAAGAGATCTATAGGACTAAGAAAACCGGTGATCCGTGGTAAGTATCTGTAATGAATTGTGGTATACACACTGAAAAAATATGGGAAATAAACTAAGAGTGACATGAATAACAATCTTAGTTTGCACTCTTTTTTGTAGGAGGAGGCAAGGTTGAGCACTTCTGCAAAACTTCATACAAGACCTACTCTTGCCAATTCAATGACAGAAGAATCCCTTACAGCAACTACTAGGAACTGAACATAGATTTTCAAATACTATCATCAGAAAAATTCTTGAAGTGTTAAAAATATTGCTATTATCTGTTTTAGGATACAATGAATTCACATTATTATAAAACTTATCCTGAGACCTACAGAATTACAGTGACATTTCCAAGAATTGCTGCGTTATTCATATAGGCCATTGGCCTTTTTTAGCTTTTAGTATGTGCTTCCATTCAGTCTTGATCAAGAACACGCTTAATTGTATACACACTAATATTTTGCTGCATCACAACATTGCTTATGCCATACTAAGAGAAAAACAGAAAAATTAATTATCCCAAGTATCTGTTCTGTTTGCAATAGCATTATTTTTAAGCTGTACTTATGTGTTTACTTTCTTTAGAAGCCTCCAATGAGTTATTTTATTGATTGTTTACTTTTACTAAAGCACCTACTCCCAAAAGCACAGTTTTATTAATATAGCTTACTCTTGTCTTTACTTCAACACTACTGGAAAGCATACAGTAAAATCACTGAATGTATAAATAATGCAATTTAAAATAAAACATAAAATACCAAACCTGACAAAAAGATTTTATTTCATAAACTGCCACAGAATATACAGTTGATTAACAAGACAAATATAAAACTGTTGGTTAATTAAATGTAACTAACAATTCAGATCCCAGTAAAATACAGAACATATTAAACTACCTAGAGAAATTACAGATAATAAAAACTTGATTAATTATTTGACTTGTCATGCTGTCAAGTATATTCCCAAAGTCTCTTTCAGGTTCTTTTCCATTCTTTTCAGTTAGTTGGGACTCCTTTTATTTTAGCTGCCAAAAATCTGAATCTGCTTCTTATTTATGACATTTTACTCCACAATATGAGAAATTCAGAAGCTGAATTTACTCGGAATTGCCTTAAAATATCCTTTATTTCTAGAAAGAAGGGAAAGAAATAGTCTTTAGCCCTCCTCTCTCAGAACCCCCATCAAACCCTCCTGGTGTTGTACTTTCAAGCATAGGGAACCCTGTGGAGTTCAGGCATGATGGTACTTGTTACATCATTCAGAAGCTGAAGGCTGCATTTCTAACAAGCAATGGATTAGCTTCATCCTGTCAAGTGAGATATATGGATTAGTGCCTGAAACGTAACACTTCAGTCAGTAAGTTTTGTTACCAGATCTTGAGGTAAAGCTATACAGTATACGAGGGCACACCAAAGAGGTAGTGCTACATCCTCATGAACACACATAGAATACCACACTGGCACAGACTTCCATCTTTAGACAAACTCGAATACTATTTCTATGTGATTGACATATTTGCAAGAGTAGAAAAATACCAACAAAATTTTTGGATAATCTTCTCTTACCTAGAGTCTGAAAATGAAATGCTATGCACACAGCATGTAAAGCAGTAAATGAATGAAGATCTTTCTTTTCTAGAACTGCAGAAATAAAACCATTGTTATAAATGATGTCACTAACACCAGAGTTAGCAGCCAATTTCTTTATTGATGCAAAGATAAGCAAGCGGTGCTGGGTGAGAGGGGAGTCATCGCTCCACCAACTCTCACACCGACTCCTACTGGCACTTCCCTTTCATACCTCTCTAACATACATGTGCAATAGATTTCCTAACAGTATGTAAACTAGTTCCAAGAAATTGCTGCAATCGTGGTAGTCTGTGGCGCACTTGTGCCAATCAGCAATGGGGGTCCTTGATGTCCCTCTGGTGGTCATGAAGGCCGAAGTCTTCCTCATCGTGTCCCTTCCATGACCCTTGCTTAGCACCTGCGTACCTTTATATATTTTGCTCCCTTCAGCAGATGCGGTAAGCCAACTTTCTTGCTAGCCAAGCTTAGTGCCTGCGTATTTTACATATTTTTGCCCTCCCCAGCAGATGTTGTAAGCCAGTTTCCCATTTGGCCTCTTTCCATCCCATATTTGGAGATGTTTACTACTTTCATACTGACACGAATCAGATTCTTATCTTTCACAATCCCTCCCCTTTTACCAAATTTGTTTTATTTCATTGATTCATGTCTGCCTTTCAAATTTAGTCAATACTAACTTAATACGCTCATTATCAGATTCAGCCTCTTTCTCTTTTCTTACCATAGCTTTGTGTGTCATTCCTGAGGCAGCCATTTTTGGGTCTATTGGCATTACCATTACCTGCATACCCTGGACTACAGAAACAATCAACGGTATAAAACAGGGGATTAGGCATGGTGGAAACAGTAATTCTGCCACAGCACATAATAAGAAGAATCCTAATTTTCTCCACCAAGTTTTTTTCGAAACACCTCATCCCTCCAACCCCCATTTAACATGGAGTTTCATTTCTGTACGGGAACATGTGCTATCTTTTTGATATCCCTGGCTATCTCCACTACTGCTTCCCCATTATCATCAATCTGTATGCAACATTCGGAAGTGTTAAATTTTCCTGTCACTTCCACAGTCCAAACGGCACTTTCACAGTCCATCTTGGCAAGGGGAGCTGCAATCTTGTTCCTCGGAAAGGGGTGGAATGCCGATGCCATGGTGCACTTCCACTGCAGGGGAAACGCCACCATCTGCTTTACCATGCATTCAGGTTCATGCGTAGCAACCCTCAGGCAGCTCCTCTCTTTATCTCTGGTCACTCGACACAGGCCAGGACAATGCAAAGTCCTTCTCAAGATGACAGTCATTACCTTTTCTTAAAGCCTTTACTGAACATGGCTCTTGAAAGACATACCCAAACACCAGCATGCATAACAACATGAGTAACCGATTCAACCAACTTTTCAAAACTAAAACATTTTATGAACTTGTTTTATGATTCTGCTGACTCCAGGGTGTCAGGAGTAGAGCACAGCAATCTGCATAAACCAGTGCAACAAGAGCATCTGCAGGGAAAGCATTTACAGGGGCAATACAAACGCATCGCAAAAATTACAACAGCAATTGTTATCAAAAGCATAATAGAAGCTGTATAATAAATTTGAATTAATATAACTA
>VWZO01003035.1:0-17217 GCA_013396975.1 Bucco capensis | reverse complement strand
GCATTTCCCCCTAGTCCTATCACTACCTGACATCCTAAAAAGTCCTTCATCAGCCCTCTTGTAGGTCTACTTCAGATACTGGAAGGCCACAATAATGTCTCCTCAGAGCCTTCTCTTCTTGAGACTGAATAATCCTAACTCTCTCAGCCTGTCCTCATAGGAGAGGTCCTCCACCCCTCTGATCATCCTCATGGCCTTTCTGGACACATTCTTTTCCAATCTGTAATTTCCTCTCCTTTATCTCCTTTCTCTTTCCCTTGGTAAGAGACAGGCGTTCAGAGGGAGCAACAGTCACTTCTTTAGTGGCCAGCCCTAACCCTTGACACCCTGTTTGCAAGTTCAGAGACTCCTGGCAAATTGTGCAAAGACATGGGATTCTTTCAATCTGGTGAAGGCTTTGTTGTCTCCATGAGGGATCACTGTGCATCATCCAGTGCCACGTCATTGGGAAAAATGAAAAACAATTTTCTTTTAGTAGAAAACACCTTCTCAGTTAGAGTAGCTTTCATTTCACTGCCTGTAGTTACCCTGATAGTTAACTATAAGAAAGCACTTGAATTCTTCTGTGAGTTGAGAGAATGAAAACCAGACACCATGAATCTTGCTTAAATAATTACTGACTTGAGATGAAACTTTATTTAAAAAAAAAAAGATATATCATATCCCCTTATTTTGTTAGTAGTACTCTCACTTCCAATGTCCCTGTAATTTCATCATGAGCATTCATAACAAATGCCCATGAAAACACCATATTTGAGAAATGACTGTGGGGAAGCAGCCATTTTACAGATTTTTTTTTTCCCAAGTATATAAAAAAAAAAAAAGAAAAAAGAAAAACAAACAGAAAACCAAAACCCCACTAATGAAAACAAAGAAAAAGGTCTCTTTAAAAGGCTTCCAGGGAAGGAGACTTTTCATTCTCCATGTCCATTTGTCAGTGTACTATCTCCCTGAATGCAGAACAGCTTCCTCCTGACTTGCATTGACAAGAAGTAGGGTAAATTGCCTCGAGGAAATTCCCAAGTTTTTTTTACCTGGAATTACTCCTGAGAGAGGAAACAATTGGAGTAGGTCACAGGCAAGTGCATTGCCAGAAACGAGTTTTGCTTCCAGTCTTGCTTCTTCATCAAAGGAGTGTATAAACCCCTATTTCGACTATGAGGAGGTACCTCTAAGTTAATCTCAGAGAATGTGTCAACCTTCACGTTGGAAATGATCAGCTAAGATGCTTGATAGCTCCACTGAGTGCAATAGTTTTTCCAAGTGCTTTAACAATGTAAGTCAGATCCGTTGTAAAATTGGAACAAAACTGATGAGATGGCACTGGCCAGTGAGGTGGTTTATGATGTGATTAAAGAAAAAGGCAATGGATGTTCTAGATGTCAGTCAAATAGGATGATGAAAAAGCATATAAGAGCAAGTGCAAGAATACTAAAGTAGGGAGTGAAATAAAAATATCAGCCAAAACTATTATAATGATATTAAATATTAAAACATTTCAATAAATAATAAAAAAAGAGTGCAGTTTCAACAGTGAGATGGTGAGTGTATGACAGCATCAGAATCTTGACAGGGAAACATCTGTAAAATGCAGGAGTGATTACTGCATTTCTTGAAAAAGAAACAGGAAGGCAAAATCAAAAAAACCCTGGGATCCAGATTCTTCCAGGTGAGAAAAGGTATTGAACTGTAAAAGTTGCAAATTTGTTAGAATAAAGCATGTCAGCAAGTCCTTCAGCTGAAGAGCATGAACTTTGGAAAAGGGTAGCCAAGAAGACAGGAACTGCTTCAACAAAGATTTGGATTCTCTAAGGCCTGAGAAAGTGCCTGCAGAATAAAGTGTTGCTGAACAATGGGATTCTTTACTTTTTCATATCCCTATCGGAAGAGAGGTTGTAAGCCTGGTCTCTGTTTTAAGGGGAAGATCTATTTCTGCAGGTTCCTTACATGCAGTTGGAAATGCTGGTGCTGAGCGAGGATGAAGAGCTCTCCAGATCAGGACTTTGTATAGGCACCTGTGGCTGTGCTGAGTGTTGAACAAGTGGGATACCAGGACTCAAGGAGTTAATGAGAACACTGAGAGAGCTTTTAATTAAATGAGAGGAGAGAGGAAGGAAATATTACTTCAACAATGAGCAGGTTTTGTATGCCTTGAAGTACCACGACCACTTACAAGCATAGCATCCCTGTTTTCAGCTACATAAAAGCCTGGCGTACCTAATTCATTGTCTTGTGTATCAACTTAATGAGTGATTGGACTTGAGTTTCCCATACTTGAGCTTCAGAAAGAACTGAAGCAGCAAGTTTAAGAACTATAAGAAAAAGAAGATAGTTTCAGATATTTGGTAAATCCATTTGGGTTCAGTGTCATACTGTTAGTAGAAAAAAGCAATAAGGATGCTACAAATACAGGGGTTTTCTATCTAGAGTTGTTTTATAGGTGTTAAAGCTTGTTTTGCAGAGTGATTCCTAAGTGAGGGACCATGGCTCTGACAGTCATGTAAGGCTTGGTTAGGAAATAAATTTTGAGGATTATCTTTAACTGACAAGAAAATAACTCTGAAAGAAATCAGTAAATATTGCAACAGGGGAGATGGTCACAATGGAGATTGTCACTTTACCGTAATTTGTTTAGGTGATTAATTCCATCTATTCCACAGGTTTGTGAATGTTACATGGCCTATTAGTCATGAAAAGTTCTTTGTTCTGGGTATATCTAGGACCCTGTTAGCTGGGGAACGACCGTGGGAGCGAGATTCAGTAATACTCTCTGGAATGAGACCTTGGGAGCGGAAGACTGAGCAGTAAACTGTGGGGGTCAGTTGTGCAGTGTTGAGGGGGGTGCAGAAGGAAGAGATGCAGGATGCAGAGCAAGTTCTTCATACTTTGGTGTGTTTCCCACAGTAAACAAAGAACAGAATGTTTTAACAGATGTCCTGTGTAGGCTTCACAACTAGCCTATAGATAACAAAGTTATTGTTAGATAGTAAAATGCTGTACTTTGCTGTAGTACTTGCTGTAACCAGTGGAAATTTACTGAGGCCTGCTTGCAAGCAGGCAACTAGGGTATAAAAGAACTTACCCTACTTTAATAAACATCTTTGAGTCTTTTGGCATTGGCTCAGAAACTTGAAGTCTTGTCTTTTTAATATACCACAATTTGTGGAATCTGTTTGTTTTGTTTTTAACTTTTTAGGAAAAGCTGTGAGACCTATTTTTCAGTCAGCTTCCCACATAGCAGCAGAAGGTACGTGGAGTGTCTTCTTTCTGAGTTAGCTAATGTGTGGTATTTACTATAAAGCTAAATGACATTATGCAGAGAGGTAGTTAACATAGAATAATTAACTGACAATTCCTGAAACAAAATATTAAGAATACACTTTCAGTTTTGTTTATGAAATAAGAACATTGGAGCTGGCAATCTAAAAATGTATTCTAATGTAACCTGAAACGTGACTTCAAGTGTGTTTTTTTAAATGGCCTCAATTAAAACATGGGAATTTTAAAACCAAGTGGGATGCTTTAACTCACTTCTAATATTTCTAAGAATAATATAGGTGTATTGAACTAATGCTTTTTATACTTTTTTATGTGCTGGAGCTGCTTAAATAATAGGGATTATTAGGAAAGTTTGCTTTCACATCTTCAGCAATAATGTCACCCTGAAAAAATATAGAAAATCATCTACAAACGTGTTCTTTATACTTTCATTAATTTTTGGCTACACAGAGACTATATCTCATGCTCATATACCTGAACAGAATGGGTTTGTGAGTTTGCTTCTGGATTTGGATTTAAAAAGGAGGTGCAAAGAGAATTGAGTACTGTTGACTCTGGAGAACCTGGTTAGGTAGCGATTTAGACAGTAAAAACCATTCTGCACTTTTATTCCATGTGTTTTCTCAGCATTACAAATTCCTCATTTCTTTTAGGATAATATCTTTCCAGCTTCACATTTTTGTGTAACTTCCGTACTTTAAATTCCTGCTCCATTGTGCTTTTTGTGGGGATCCTAATGTGTAATTCCAAGTCTTCTCCACTTCTGTAAACGAAACTAGCAGGCAGATAATGCACATCAATTTTGTTTCATTCCACCTGGTGTGCAAGTGAGCAAAATTGTACCTGTTGATGATTTTACTTCCTTCAAGAAGAGCAGGCAACCTTGCTAATTCAAATAGCTATACAATGAGTTGTCACAAAATTATATTCTATATTGTAAGCCCATGGTCCTGAGATTGATCATAAAGGAGATTTGTCAGTGTTAGAAAGCATAAAAAACAAACCAACCAAAATCAGGTATACCATTAGATCGTTGCTGTTGTCCCCAAGTACAGACTAAGCCTTGACAGTTTCCATGTGAATCAGAAATAAGTCTACCATTTTCTGCCATTCCACTCAGTGCTAGTGCTAACAACTATACCTTTTTTCCCTCAGTCAGGTTAATATGGTCTTTAACAAGCTGTAGGTGAAGTTTTGATTTTATTGAAGGTTTGAGTTCTGTTCATCCTGGGACAAAACTTCTGTTCAGTGAAACCTTTCACCATGAACCTTTCTAAATGGCTCTATCCTATGAAGCATTCAGTATCCTTCTTGGTTTCATATTTTGGGCTTTGTTCTGATCAACATTTTAGTTTACAGAAGTGAAGCAAAGATCACTGTCAAGACTGGAAAAGGAATGTAATTTTATGGTTGCAATTTTCAAGGGCTAAATCTGGAGGTGGTTCTATTTCATACTTCTTCTGGACAGTAAAATTGTTCTTTGGTATAGTTGGTTCCACCTCCAATCTCTAGTTTTGTTTTTCATATTCAGGTCTATTACAGAAGTCATTCAGCTTTGAGTCATTGCTTCCATTATATCACAAATCACGAGGTCACTGCCTTTTGTGGCACTCATAACAGAAATACTTTTGTTTTGGAAGTAGAGACAGCTCAGGTTTGCTGCTAGTCAATCAAACCTGGATAATACTAATCCCTAACACACAATCCTTCCATAAATGCAGATGAGAAGAATTCATATAATTAAAAATATCTCCTTGGTTTCTTCCCTTTCAGTCTCTTCTTTTCCTCTAACCAGGTCTTCAATGCATATTTTTTAATTTGTTCTTTAGGTTTAATCTTGCAAGGTATTCTTCAAGCTTAGACAAGGTCATTTGTTAAAATGTGGAGCTGTAGATGCAGTGACAGGCAAAAGTGACAGCAAGTTCCTTCCTGTCACATGTTTTTGACAGTGTTATATTTATCTGAATACTAGATATGAAGTCAGGCACAGNATCTTCATTCGCGAAGCCTAGCCATACACATAGATGTGAAGTAAAATATTTCTAGATGCCTCCAAAAGCAGGGCAGCACATTCTGGAGTTTTGCAGAATAAGTGGACTTCAACATGCGCCACAAATAGATTCTCCGATCACAGTACATTAGTTCATAAACAGATAATTACCCTTATATTTTCTTTGGCTTAGTAACTTTTGGATACACCTTTGCCAGATGGCTAAGTCTGTTTGGTTGAAATCAATTTCTGAATTACCTCCATACAAGAGAAGGAGAAGGTTAAATAAAGAGTGAGCACAAATCCAATTGTGGAGGAGGGCAGTTGGTTTGCCTGAGTTCAGATCAATTTATCTGAATATCTGAATGCTTTTCAGGTTCACACTGGTGGGAATACAGTAAAAGAAATGTTTCAGTTTCCTGCTGTAGAAAAATTTTGAGCATCCTACAGCAAATATCCTCTGTGAACCTTTGTATTTCTACTTTTCTCTGCAATCTGTGTTTTCTGTGTCTCAGTACTAAGCACAATGCTGACGAAGGTCAATCCCTTTCTCCTTTCTGGACAAGGAATATTTTTCTCTGTTACACAAGTTTCTTCGTGATTGTAGATATATGGTCAAAAATTAAAGGAATTCTTCAGATTAAGTTGTAATGGAGGCCTGAGCAAGATGTAGGGAAAAAACACTACTTAATATCTGGTTCTGTCACTGCAAGAGCAGAGCCTTGCAGGAGTGTAAAATTGTCCAAGTTAGGAGTAGCTCAGGATCAAAACTTCACAAGGAGGATAGTCCCTTTTTTTTTTTTTTTTTTTGCATGAGTATGAAACTACCAGAATGTTTCCAGGCTCCTGAGTAGCTCTTATGTACTGGGTTTGGGTGACAGGGTTTTAGTAGCAGGGGGATTGCTTCTGTAAGAAGCTGCTAGAAGCTTCCCCAACATCTGATAGAGTCAGTACCAGCTGGCTTCAAGAGAGCCTTGCTGCTGGCCAAGGCCAAGCCCATCAGCAACAAGGGTAGCACCTCTGAGATAATATATTTAGGAAGAGTTAAAACAAAAACTATGCAGCTGCAGCCAGAGACAGAAGTGAGAATATGTGAGAGAAACAACTCTGCAGACACCAAGGTCAGTGAGGAAGGAGGGGGAGGAGGTGATCCAGATGTCAGATCAGAGATTCTACTGCAGCCTATGATGAAGACCATGGTGAGGCAGGCTGTGTCCCTGCAGCCCATGGAGGTTAATCATGGAGCAGATATCTACCTGTATACTGCGTTGCATCCCACATTGCTGGAGAGGGTACAGAGGCTACCAAGCCGGGAAAGGGCTTAGAACATAAGCCTTATGAGGAAAGACTGAGGGATCTGGGCCTCTATAGCTACCTGAAGGGAGGTTGTAGAGAGGCAGGGATTGGTCTGTTTTTCCTAGTGGAGAGTGATATGACGAGGGGAAATGGATGGACTTGACGATCTTCAAGGTTCTTTCCAGCTGTAACTGTTCTATGATTCTGTTGTATGAAGGAGGCTGTGACCCCACGGAAAACCCATGCTGGAGTAAGCTCCTGGTAGGACCTGAGCACCTGGGGAAAGAGAAGTCCATGTTAGAGCAGGTTTGCTGCCAGGACTTGTGACCCCTGTGGAGGACCCACACTGGAGCACTCTGGTCCTGAAGGACCGCACCCCATGGAAGGAACCACAGTGGAGCAGTTTGTGAAGAACTGAAGCCCATGGAAAGGACTGATATTGGAGAAATTTGTGGAGAATTGTCTCCTCTGGTCAGGATCCCATGCTGAAGCAGAGGAAAAGTGTGAGAAGTCCTCCCCTGAGGAGGAAGGAGTCTCAGAAACATGGTGAACTGACAGCAACCACAATTCCTTGCCCCTTTTTTCTTCTTGTAAGGAGGAGGTAGAGAAACCAAAAGGGAAGTTGAGCCCAGGAAAAAAAGGAGAGCTGGGAGAAAAGTATTGTAAGATTTGGTTTTATTTCTCATTATCCTTCTCTGATTTGATTGATATCAAATTAAAGCAATTTCCTGAGTTAAGTCTGTTTTCCCACTGTGGTAATTGGTGAGTGATCCCTCCCTTTTCTTGTCTTGACCGATGAGCCTTTCACCATTTCTCTCCCCTGTCCAGCTGAGGAAGGGAATGATAGGGTGGCTTTTGTAGGCATCCAGTGTCCACCTAAAGTCAACATATCACACTTTCATTGATAAGGGAAGATGGCATTTGTTTGATCCAAATATTAGTTTAAAAAAAAATAAATAAATAGAAGGGGTGGGAAGGGAGAATTAGGAACTGTTGAAGTTGTGCAATGTCTTGAGCTCTGACTGATTTCCTTGTTGTTTCATAAATAAAACTATTTTTTTCTACCGTAAGCCTGAAAATTGATATATTTATTTATTTTAAACCCTGCAACTCGTGTTGTCAGCTCTAATGCGAACTGTGTATCCCCTAGTGAAAACAAAAAAAACAAAATCCCTTTTTTCCTCTGTATTTCTTGCTTTTTCCAAGGCATTGGGGTAATCCTTTAATAAATAAATAAATTCACATATCTGGATTGTCTTAGAAATTAAGCCAGAGTGATCACTTATGGTGCTGGCACTGCTTCTTTAAGGAGTGGTATGGCAAATTGCTCCTCAGAGCTAGATAGCTCAGCTACCCCAGCACCAGCCCCAGTGGTGATGTGCAAGTGCAGAATTCCAAGATATTTGCATAATGAACTTTCTTTGGCCTTGATCCTTTGTTTTACTTAAAGCTGCTGGAATGCCAGTAGGATGTGATGACTTGGAAGTGTTGCTCTCTGGAGATTGCAGCAGCACTTGGTTACCACCCATCTGTAGTCTGCTGCTCTTTGCTGCATCCCTGTGCTCTCTAGTAAAGCAGGGCTTGCTAGAATAAGCCCAGGTTGAAGCAGCTCCAAATTTTCCCTTACTGCAGGGAAGTAAAAGCTCTGTTTTTTATGCTGCACCTCTTACTTTAACTCTGACTGGGAAAGATCAACAATAGCAGCAGCAAGAGAGAAAAAAAAAAAAAAGCCTCATCTAATGGGGTTTAGCTCTGCTTTTGGAGGAGACATCTGCAGGTGGCAGCTCAGCATCATTGCTGTGGAAAAGTTATCTGAATTTCGCAGAGATTAGGTCCAGAAACTCATGAATGCATGATAGTTTCCACTTCAGGATCTGACAGCAATCTTTTGAGTGACTTCTGTGGAGCCTCCAATTCTCCTTCACTCTGCAGAATATTAGACAGCAAAACATTCTTCAAATTTCACCCCTTTCCATAGCACCTTTTACTATTTCTGTAACCCCTTCTGTTGTATTGCCAAGTCCTACTTCGTACCCTTTATTTTAGATACACTCATCATTTTGTCAATTTTAAGGATTATATAAGATCTGATGCATTTGACAATTCAAAAAGGCTTAAGGAACCTTTTCCAATGTACAGTGATCTCTCTTTAAGGCATCTTCTTAATGTTAATCTTTCAGAGATTTTCTGCTCTTTTTTTTTATTGGGTTTTCTAGAATGCAGCAGCACTTACAATAAAGGTTATATATATATTGCTACATGGAACGTGTTAATGTGAAGAAGCAGTTATGACAACATCTGGATATTCAGTAAGTTGTAGGTTTTTTTGTTATCAGATAGCTAACATCTGTCACAGGAATGGAAAATGAGAGAGATTTTATGGGAAGGGAAGAAGAAAGAAAGAAAAAGAAGCACCACTGTCAAAAGCCAAAGCCAACAAAACCTGACAGGAGTTTTTTGTAGCTTTTTGTTCTGCGATTCCTGAGCACTGTCTGCCTACTTCATGGGCTTGTGAGGCTAACTCTTGCAAGGCCCTGCAACTAGTGGCACCATTTTTTGGGAAAACTGTGTAAGGGATAATACAGAATGATCCATTGTTTGCAACAACATGAGAAAACTACCACTGGAAACACCAAAGGGGACAAGATACGCATGTGGGCCAGGACAGCAAAGAATTTGGACCTTGTCTTGTATCTCTTGTTTAAGGAATACCTGTACCCTGCTACAAACATGAGACCTGAGACTGAGTGGATTCTCCCCTACACACTAGTCTTGATAGTTACAGGTACTTACTGGCTTGGGGAGTGGGGAATATAACTTTGCTGAGCATGATCAGACTCTATTCTTCCTCCCCTTTTATACTGATTCTTCATTCACGGAGTTGTAAGATTTTGTCTTCCTGCTAAGCTTCCATGGCCCAGAACATTTTCTTCATTTCTATGGGCAGGACAAGAGGGAATGGGAGCAAGCTGGACCACAGGAGTTTTAGTATTAACACAAGGAGGAACTTCTTTACAGTAAGGGTGACAGAGCACTGGAACAGGCTGCCCAGGAGGGCTGTGGAGTCTCCTTGTCTGGAGACATTCCAGAGCTGACTGGACACATTGCTGTGTGACCTCATATAGGTGATCCTGCTCTGGCAGGGGGGTTGGACTAGATGATCTTTCTAGGTCCCTTCCAACCCCTAACATTCTGTGATTCTGTGATCTGCTCAGCACAAGCGGCAGTGGACCAATGCCAGGAGTGGCACGAGAGTGGCAGCAACCCTCATCCAGGCCAAGTGTTGGTGGTTGGCAGCAGCAGCAGCAGCAGCATCCCAAACACCTCCCAAGCGGCGCCCCAAAAAGTACTTCATGCACGTGCTGCGATGAATTCTATAAATCTCACAGCATTTGGTGCAATCTTCCCTTTTGTTCTCAGACACCATGAGGGAAGGAAAGTCCATCTTGACTCGGAGAGGGAGAAGATCACGTGGTGGGGGTGGCTCTTCTTCATCCAACAGCATCCAATTGCATCTACTATCTGGGTTTCTTCCATCCACTATTCCAGCTTACCACGTCTCCTTTTACCCCATCTGAACTGTATTTTACAGGTTTCTTGAGGGCACAGGGGGCAACCCACCAGCAGATCTAATGTGCACAGGCTTGGTCCCATAGAACTATGACCCAAATTAAGAGAAAGAGGTCTTTCCAACATCCAGCTGACTAGAAACACTCTGGATGGTAAAAACACATCTGAAAACCCAAGACCATGTGGAATATCTGTTCTTTCTCAGTCTGTAAAGCCTGAATGAGCAACAGGCAATTCTGCAGTCTTTTGTGAAAAATCTATCTTTTCTTTTACAGAACAGCAGAAGATGGTAGTGCTAGTCTTAACTGGTTCTATAATATCTTAGGAGTTGGTCTACTCACTCATGAAGTGAAAAACTTGGGCTCAATGCCTCATCAACTTAAGGGACTATCAGGCTGTACCTGTCATACCCAAGAAGAGTCCTTCACTACAAACCTACAGACTCATTTAGAGAGAGGCAATTTCCACTTACCTGTTGGAAGAATGTACCCCATGCAACTAAGAAACACAACTCCACAATGACAGCAAAAAGAGGAAGAAAAGGACCTTCACTGTGTCATCTACTTGTTAGGGTATTTATCTAGCAAAAAAGCACTTTTTATTTTGCTCTCATTTTCAGGGATAAATCTGTATTTTTACTTCACATAAAATCCTGCAGGAGCTTCACTGTGTCTATAATGCTGTATTTAATCTATGCTTTCAGCTTTAAACTGAATCAAGATTTGAGCCATATGATGAATAAATTATCATACACTTTTCTCATAATTTTCCTGTTTCACCACAGGTGGAAAAATCAGACTGCTTATTCAGGTCTCTATATTAACCTTTTATATACCATGTATCATTGCATTGAGCAAAACATTTGTCCTAGAATCATAGGATCTCCACTCCACTCTGATGCATCCACCTAGAGCTATGTGTCCCGCTCTTGGTTCCTCAGCACAGGAAAGACATGGACCTGTTGAAGTGGATCAAGAGGATCCCACAAAAATGATCCAAGGGCTGGAACACCTCTGTGAGGACAAGCTGAGAGAGTTGGGGTTGTTCAGTCTGAGGAAAAGAAGGCTTCAGGGAGACTTCATTGCAGCCATTCAATCCTTAAAGGGGCCTATTAGAAAGATGGGGACAGAATTTTTATCAGGGCTTGTTGCAGTAGGACAAGGAATGATGGTTTTCAATTAAAAGAGCAGAGATTTAGACTAGATGTAAGGAAGAAATTTTCTACAGTGAGAGTGGTGAAACAGGTTGTCCAGAGAGGTTCTCCATCATAAATAGGTGCTTCCATCTTTACAGTATTTAAGAGGAAAGATGATCCTTCATTAGTACAGGCAAAAAAATGATTTCCAAGTGCACCTATGAACTTTGGATAAACAAATTTGTATACGTACTACTGAGTTATTAATAAAACTCAAATTTCTCTTCTGCTTCCTCTATGACCCCCAAAATACCACTACTTATCTTGTGCAGGCTTTACATTATCTCTGATATTCCTCTGGATTAAGGGATTTATTGTTAGCTGGCTAGGGTAACCAAGCTGATTGGCCAACAGACATTAAAACGAAAGTACAGGTGTTAAAATCATATCATTTTCTTCTTAAACATACAAATTAGAGCCTTCTGTAATACAGCTGAATTTGTAGAAATTACACACCTTTGAGACTTCAAACTCTCTCAGATTTTCTTGAAACTGACCATGAAATTCAAAAGTTTTTGAGGATAAGTAATGCAGACAGATCAAAATCAGCATGGTACCTATAGAAACAAAGCTTTTGGGTTGGAAGGTGAAAATCTTTTATGTGTTGAATGAGAACAGTCTGTGGAACAGTAGATTATTCTGTATGTTTTATAGCTGTAATCCAGAATAATTGATGGAGCTGTTAATTTGTCCATTTGTGTCATTGTCATCCAGGTAAGATCTGTATTAATTTACCAGCACTTTAACTGACTTTGCTGACTGGATTTTATATTTTGATGTAATTTTCTTCCAAGTAAAAATCTTCTAGTTTCTTCTAGTTTTTAAAAGATGCATAAGTGTATATCATAGGTATGTTACTTTAGTGATGGCCTATAGATCATTAATTTTATTATAGATTGGGTATTATTTCTTTTCTGGAAAGCTCTCAGTATACTTCATTTTAACTCTGGTGGCCTGAGTGCAAATCAGCATTCTTAGGGTTGTTCATACAACTGTAAGATATAAGTAATGCCCTTCAAATATTAATATAGCTGTGGGACTCCTTTAGAAAAACTTCCTGAGTGTTCTTTAAATCAACACAAAGCCAATGTAAAATTCAGCAAGTATGAAGCTATATAAGACAAAACCAAGGCCTGAGATATCTACATTAAAATCTGCCAATCAAAACCACATAATACAATATATTGCTCTATAAAAAAAGATCATGCAGTATCAGATTTCCTTTCAGACTTGCAAGAACCTGACCACTTTCTAATCCTAGTAAGCAATATAGAGTTGTCTATGCAGGAATACTTGTAATCAAGATAACAAAAAAAAGTCTAGTCTTTCTTCTAGAAGGTTATTTTTTTTTCTTCTTCAGAAATTTATGTTTTGTTGAGCATCTAATCAAGTTACAGGTAATTATAAACCCCAGAAATTCAGTATTGAATTTGTCAACTGCAAGTTCACTATAGTTTTGCATCAACACACGATATGCTGTTTGCCATTCGCATTGTTTTCATCACACAGATTTCATCACATCACAGGAGATTAAATAAAGTGTTCAGTAATTTCTCTAGGAATAGTAAGGGAGTTTATAACTTTAACCTATTTCTCTTATCTGAATTGAAAAGTAGAAAATGAGAAAAAGGTTTAGTTTGAGCAATACAAAGAAGCAACACTGGTCATGGGCACAAACTAGTGACAACTAGTGACCAGGATCTCCAGTACTATTTCAGGTGATCTTTTTGATTATACAGAAATGACCCAAGCATTTATGCTTATTTCAAAGCGTTTTCCCTTCCATACTTCCCCTCCCCGCTCCTCCAGCCTGCTGCCAGGATTATTCCAAACAGCTGATCACCATTTCAGAAAAGTAGCCAGTTCCTTTGAAATTCTGCAATTCAGCAAATGCTGAGAAAGTGATCAGAGCAAAAAAAAACCGCAAAAACAGTGACCTGCCTCTGTGCTGAACTGAATAAGATTCTGGCAGAAGCCCATGAGAGTTTATATCATAATGTCTTTTTTCAACTTCATATATTCAACTGTGCCTAATGGCTAGTGAATAAAATTATTCAAGCTTGCAGAACTCTTTAGTAGACTTTGGTAAGCTTTTGACTGCAGACCTGTACTGGTGATAATTAGTACACTGACAATCTATCTGAGTATTAATATGTTTGGTCTTCAGTGACAGACAAATCACTTTAATGCACACTTAGAAAATAACTGGCAAGACTTATGAGGCTGATGCGCTCCCAAGCATTCATGTGCTTTTCATAGTATTTTCTGCAGAAACTACTTTTTCAGCTCTGCAAACCTGCGTTAGAAATAGTACTGAGCCTAGAAGTGTTTCTGGTTTTTATCAGACTTCAGGTACCATAATTACAATACTTCTTATAGATCTGCAGCTCTTCTACTTTTCAGGATGTAGTAAGATTATGAATAAGGATGCAAATCTTTCAGAAAATTCATAGGAGTTGGTTCAAAACAATTAACTTTGAATAAATACAGCTTTGTTTTGGTTGAGGTGTTGCGTATGGTAATATATTTGTGTGATTTTTTATGAAGAACTGGAGGAAAGCTTCCTAAGAACAAAGACATTTTCAGTTCTCTGAAAAAAATACATCACTAAAGAAATTTATTTTCCTGTGTTTTAGAGCTGATATGAGGGTATGATAGAGTCTCCCTTTGCAAGGACAAGGAGAGAGGTGGCATAAACTACCAGTAAACTGGCAGACTGCATACTGTCTTGCTCTGCATGGGAAACTGATGCCCTGACTCCTTTAATTTTCTCTTCGTACCTTTCTGCTCTGATGACACTCATTAGTATGATCTCATACCTCCTCAGGTGCTGAATAGCTCTAAGGCCAGCAGAAATAGTAAATGTTCCCTTGATAAACAAGCCAGCAGTGGGCTGTGATGACTAATTGTAGCTCAGAAGGTACCTACAGTAATTATGAAATAGTTGTTCGGCTGCTCAATGTCCTGACTCCAGGGGACTCTAACTCTTCTGTGACTCTCCAAAAAAAGGCTGTCCACTCAGCCTTATGGTATTAGCAGAAATGGATTTGTCTCAAATTGTATTGCAGCTGTTCACTAGATTAATTGCTCTAAAATTTGAACTCTGATCAGATCATCAGGTGAATCCTGATGATGAAGTATACTTTTTCCTGGATTGTTTAAGGATGTATCTGGAATATATGCTGGCATAAAATGAAACTTTCTTTCTGCAGCAATTCGGTGCCAGCAAAACATGTCACATGACAACTAAGACAGCATCCTTTCTTCTTGCCTACCAGCAACTCTTTGTCAGGATAATGATACATGCAGTGTGCGTAGTGAACAGAATAAGCATTACTGGCAAGCAGTTACCAATGTGTAATACAACGGTTCTTCTATAAAATCTTTAATGCATTGCCCTCATCACACCACACTGCTCTTCTGAGTATGCTTGAAAAATTTCAGCTCATGGTGCATTATGGGTGCTGTGTAAAAGCATACCTATCAAATTGCTGAGTAATTTCTGAAGGTAGAAGGGGTTGGGAGAAGGCTGGTAACGTGTGCAAAGCCAGTTTAGGCTTTACAATTTTTAATTGACTCAATCATACGACTGTTTATGACTTTTAGGCAATTTTGCCCATTTGAGAGATATTTTTACTTAGCCTTTCCATTACATGAGGGGATGCACTAGAACTTCTGGAGAGTGTCCTTGTGCCATACAATTGTGTTAGGCCATAGTGGTACCTGCTGTTAGCGCAAAACACCAACCAAACAAAAAATACAGCACTAATAATGCTTTGTGCTTTGTGGGCCAGCATCACTATCAGCACAGTATTGCACTGCTCCATAGGAGCACATCAGACCTCTCCAGCCTGCCTTGGAGTACTTTGTGCCATGCTCTGCTGCAAAAGATACACCTGGCAAACCCCCTGGCCACCAGAGCAGACTGGCTGCAGCCCACTATTAGTAAAGCACTGGTCATATCCTAAGAGATAATATTGATGTCTTGCAGCACAAAACCACACTGCAGACTTTTCCTTTTAGCTTTTTTTAACTCACAGGAAAAACACCAGAGGGTAAGGGATATATTTACATAAATTGAATATGTGGTGCTTCTAATGAGTATAAAATGGTATGAATTATCAGCACTCATTGTTTGAAATATATGCTAAATACCAGTGAGGTTTAAACTAAAAATCCCTCCATTTTGTATTCTAGACATGTCACTCTGCTTCCAGTCCATTTCATAAGGGTGAAATCCTGCAAGACAGTGAAGAAATTATTGACTGTAAATTTTGAAGGAGAGGGCAGAAGCTGCTATTTCATGTTCCCCAGAAATAGAAAGACACCTGTTTTGTTGTAATATAAATTCTATCAAGGGTTTCTGTGTTTAGCACTAACATTGTTCCATGTCAGTGGAAACCTATAGCACAGTGTGATTTTTTAGGCAGCAGTTGTTGGAAGCAACACAAGGATGATTCAGGAGTTTGTACAGATTCCAATTTCTGTCTTGTCTGTTGAGACTGTGTCTTATTAAATACTTCCAACTATATTAGAAAGCTAGGAAGGTTAATCTTAACATCTGTTTTTGGAAAAATAAGCATAAAATGTGGCAAATTTGTACTTTTGGCACAGGATGCTGTGAGGTTAGTTAAAAAAAAAAGGGAAATCTGCTCTTATGTTTTTAAGGATAATTTCTATTAAATTGTAATTATATAACTGCATTTCTGTTCACCTTATTTGGTTTCATTCCTGATAGAATTGTAGTGGTTGCAGAATATTATGAAGCCAATTGGTTTGATTTTACTGTTTATGTTTAATAAACGTAATGGTAAACAGTTTGCATAAATTTAGTTTAAGTAGTACCTTAGATGATCTACATTTTAGTAACCTCCTATTAAAATACGTTCGTAGTATCTATTCATTTTATTACTTATGAGCATTGCTTTTTAAGAGTGTGTAGTTTTAGAATGCTTTGCTTTATGGAGCATAACATGACTAGTGAGAAAACGGTTGCTTTAAAAGAAAAGAAAAAAAATATTTCTTTCTTTCTGAGTGGCAAGAGGCATCCATGAAAAGATTTCTGAAGGTTTGAAAGGGGTAGTGAATATGCCTGAGAAGAACCTGTCTTGAATATCCATTTTAAAAAGTCCAGCTATCTCAGGGCAGCTCTCTGGAGGGAGAAAGGAGAAAGCTCAGTGAAGATGATGCTGGAAGAGTAGGCATCCCAGCAGTCTGAGTCTCACTGATTCAGTGCAGTTCTGCAGGGGTGTGAAGAAATCTCTTGTCTCACAAGGGTTCTGATTCAGTTTCCTAGCTTGAGTGCTTGCATTTTCTGCTTGAAATTACTCTTTCCCAGCTGCAACATTGCTTTTGGTTTCTTAACCTGACTGTCCGTTCAAAAAGAAAACATTATCTATATTCATATGTCTCCAGCTGAAGTGGAAAAAAATGGAAGTTAAACAGTGTAAGTCTTTTTGGAAAAGTGTTTATTTTAATAATACATTGAAAAGAAAAGGTCTGGAATTTATCTGTGATAAATTATGAGATGGAGGTTTTGTTCATAACCTGTATCTCAAACCTGCAGTGGTCAATAAAAGGAAATGTACATAAATATATACAAAACTAATATTGAATTCATTGCTCTTGACGTCAGCTATGTCACCATCACCACTGATGCTGTGGCAGGCACTGGAGAAGACCCTGGCTGGACTCAACAGCAGATGGGAACTGGGGTCAGGCGCTGGATTCCAGAACTGGAGTCAGGAACACACTGATCATGATCAAAGGCAGAGCAGAGTCTTCCTCAGATGACGGACATTGAAGAAGAGATAGGGAACTTACAAGAAGGCCGGACAGGGCCTGTTTACAAAGGCCTGGACAAGGGGCAATGGCTTTAAATTGGAGA
>VWZO01003033.1:11288-26646 GCA_013396975.1 Bucco capensis | reverse complement strand
AAACAAGACAGGAAGAGAGGATTTATGGCAGCTCTATGCTCATGATGAGTGGAGCACTGTAGATGCTGCTGCAGGGCACTGCAACGCTTTCAGCCATCCCTTAAGCCATGTGGCTTCCATGTGGCTGGCAGTGAAAGCCAGTCCTTGGGGAAGGACACTGTCCCAAAGTGCCTCTTGCTTCAGGAAATGAGTCCGTGAGACAAATAAATAAGATGCTTTGTTATGTACAACAGACTGAAATGTTATTATAGATCACTTATTATATTGCTTTTCCATTCTCTCTCTGGTGATTCAGTCTTCCCTGTGGAGCAGAAAGACAATTTTCCAACAGCTCTTCATTCTTATTATGTATTTGCTCAAGAGGGACCATCACATCCACTAAGCCTTCGCCTCAGGACAGGAAGTGCCCCTCACTAGCATCTTCCATCCAAGGCAGTACAGGCTCTCAGGCCAAATGATTGGATGCATTATGTATATACATACATGCTCTGAAGGGAAGTCTGCTCTCTACATGGTGGAAAAGCCAAAGGTTATACTGCTTTGATCCAATATTCCTGCACTGACAGCATACATAGCCTTAACTGCAAAAGGAACCTGAGTTGATACAAGAAATCCACAGGATACAAACCTGGGCATCTTAACTCCACCCTAAAAATGTCCTGTTGGGATCTCTGAGTGAGTCAGAGAAACCTACTACTTCCAAAAGCTTTAGGAAAGGAAAGGAGTGTCCTCCTAACAGTGAATAGCAGAAGCAATATAGGGAGGCCAGGTAAATTAGATTATCATCCAGTATTAGTCAGTCTCCAGAGAAGGTGTATCAGTAAGGGGTCAGACCTGGCAGCTCTGTGGCAGGAAACCCTGACCTTTTGTAACATTACCACAGCAATGATGGGAGATCTAAACGCTGAGCAATGGCATCTAGCAGTCAGTGCCTGGGGAGCTGTGTCAGGAAGGTGTCAGACCTGCTGACTAGCAGCTCTTCACCAGGAAGTGCTGACATGACATGTTACCGCAGCAACGGTGGTTACCTCACACAGGTATCAAAAGTAGCCTAGGGAGCTCTGGTGACCAGGGTGGCAAACAGGGCATGTCACATCAGCCAGAGTTGGGACTTGGACCAGAGGGGGGCTGGAGAGCCTGTTCCCATGTCGATGGCCAAAAGTGGCGCTGCTTTAAAAGCACTGATGGGGACTGGAAGTGAGGAGAAAGGGAACCATGTTTCCAGCTTACTCTCCAAACAACATATCCTAATTATGCTGCCCCAAAACCTTCCAACCTCTCTCTCAAGCCTTTCTAAAATATATCCTGACTTTCACATCTCTGGATACAGGAGGAAAAAACTGCCAGCAAAACTTCAGCTCTGGATATGAGGAGAGCAGACGTCAGGCAGTTCAGAGAACTACTTAGTAATGTCTACAGGGAAAAAGCTTTTGAAGAGGCTGAGGTATATCAGTGATGATCACTTTTTAAGTAGCACCTCCTAGCAGCACAGAAACTGGCAATTCCAGTGCTGGAAGTCAAGAAGGCAAGGGAGATGGTCAGCCTGGCTGAGCAGGGAGCTTATCAAGGGTTAGTTCTGGGCCAACCACTAATCTGGTGACAGATGCTCTCTATTACCCCCTTTCCCCACCCTCCAGGAAGGAAAAGAGAATTAAGAGAGAGACTTGTGGACTGGAAAACTAAAACTAGTGAAAGTAAAAGCAATAAAATTAAATATATACAAATATATAAAAAAATCAGTACCAACCTCCCCCCCCACACACACATGGTAACTACATCACCATCACCACTGGTGCTGTGGCAGAAGGACTCAGCAGCAGACAGGAATCAGACTTAGGGGCTGGACCCTGGAACTGGAGTCAGGAACTCTTGGATTGAAATCAAAGGAAGAATGGGCAAAGTTCCGCAACAGCAGAGCTGGGCTTCTGATCTTCACAAGGAGAGTAACTAGTCCACCACCCCAGATGGTTCAGGTGCTTAATCTTCAGGGAGGGTAGAGGCCCAAACCTCTCCTTTTAGTATTTGCTGTTAATTAGGTGCTAAATAACTTAATGATGCACCTGCCTTGCTTGGATCTTAGGCTTTATGTAAGAGACCTGAAGCCCAAGCTTGGTATGATAGTTTCAGGAACTGACCATCAGTTTTATACTGAATATGATGTATATAGAATGGAATACCTTTTTAGTCCGTTTATGGTTACATGAGCTGTCTGCTCCTCTGTGCAGCTGTAGCCTTTTACTTTGCACCACAATATGGTACTACGCATTTAGCAGTGACTTTAGCTTTAGCTTTAGCTGGAAAGTAGAATAACTAAACAGAATTAGTTCTAACTCAAACTACATCAGAGCTTCTTATGGAGCTAAGGCATGATCAGCTTGGGCAGGCAACTGCAGAAGGGCACCAGTGGCTGTCATGCAGCTGGGATGCAACCAGGATGCCATCCTACCATACCCTCTGGCCATGGGGCAGGGCTGGGGGTCCAGGGTTCCTCCGCCATTATGCAGGCAGTACAGTGGCTCCATGCCCCTGTAGTAGGCAATGTAATTGCCCCTCTGTTGTGGGCTGTGGAGCCCCCACTGAACAATTAAATTTGGAAGAGACGTCCAAGATCATCAAGCCCAACTATCTACCTATCACAACCATACCCACTAAATCATGTCCCTAAGTACCATAGACCCTAGTGGACCCTGAAGAGGTTGAACCCTGCAGCTCACCTGCCTCTCCTGGACCCCAGATCAGGTAGGGACTGCCTGCACAGCCTGGCCACAGACCACTTCCCTCTACAGCCCATCCATCCTGAGCTGCTGGTGCCTGTGGGGACAACAGCAGGACATGGGACAAGGGATGGCAGTGTGGCTTTGCTGGGGCTTTGCACAGGGCATCAAGAGTTCCCACCAGCCCCAACAGGGCACCCCACTCCCTGCCTCTCTCCCCTCCAAGCTGGGGGCAATGCTGGAAGCTGACACATCGCAGACAAGGTATGTGGGCAGGCGGGGCCGGGGCACCCATCTCAGCTTCGGGCTGAGAGCAGGGGGTTGGGAAAGGCGTGTGTTTTCCTTTAAGAGGCAGGCCCTGGAGCTGCTTCTTCTCAGCCCTGCAAGAGCCCTAAACACAGTGCATCTGCCTGCAGCCCGCCCGAGACCAGCAGTGAGTAGGGCTTGGCGCCGGAGCTGGGGTTGGAGAGGGCTGGCCCGCCGGGGTGGTGGGCAGCCTGCTTGCCGTGGAGGGCAGGGTGGGATGGCATGTCCGCGGAGGGTACTGGGTGCGGCGCGGAAGGTGCCAGGCACGGCTACGGTGGGTGCTGCAGCAGGATGCTCGGTAGTGTTGCGGTTGAAGACTCGGGGTTTCCCTGGGAGGTCACAGCAGTGCTGGGCTCTGGGGGCTGGCTAGACTTTGTGGGCACGGGTGGTCAGGGTTGTTGGCCCCCGAAGCGAGGTGCGAAGCTGCCGGTGCCTCGAGCCTGCGGGTGGCATGTGGCTATGTGCCTACTGGTGCTGAGGCGCTGCAGCGCTGAGCACTGACAGGAGTGTAAGATGGAAGAGGAGGCACTTCCTGCTGGCAATGGGTTTTAGGCACGTGGATTAGTCCTCTTTCTTGGGCAAGAGCTGAACGGGGAGGTGGCAGTGTCCTACCCCAGGATGCTTCTTTGGTTGGGGTTTGGGAAACTGCTCCCCACAGCCCAGGGCTGTACCCTTGGGTACTGGATGGGGCCGAGCTGGTCCAGTGTAGCTGGTAGCACCCTGTCTGTGCTTCTCTTCCCTCCTTGCTGCCTTGGCATGGGAAAGCCCCCCCCTTGACCCTTATCCTCTTCCCCAGAATAACAACACCAACAATGTGCCTGTTCCAATTTCACTCTCTTTATTATTAATCATTCTTTCAAAATAGGATATGTTCAAAAATATAAATAGGTGCAGGGAACACTGGTGCCCCGCACGGTCCCCTGGAAAGAGCACGTCGTCCTGGGATTGGTGCTGAGCCACAGAGGGGGTGGCAGGGAAGCAGAGAAAGGCTGTAGCCCCCAGCACCTGGGTCCTGGGTCTCAGCATCCCCTTGCCTCCCTCCTCCCACAGCTCCTTCCACTGCAGCCCCCTGGCCCTCCCCACCCACCTTGACACGCTGCAGCAGTAGGATTGTGAAAAAACAATAAAATTAAACTCCAGAAAGTGCTGTTCACCCTGGAGATTAAATAACAGAAATAATTACATTATTCGTGGATAAAATCAGGAAAAAATAATCATCTTTATTATTTAACTTAACCCTCTGCCCTCTGCAAACCCACCCCCCTCCCTGTCCCCGAAGGCACGAAGATGATCAGAACTGGACAGTTAGTAAAAATGCTGAGACCTAATTTGCTTTGCTTTGGTGCTTGGAAGAACATTATTATTTTTTTCTTATATATATACACAAAGGTGGGTTTATTATAATTTTGTTTTTTCCTTATATATCAAAAAAGCAACAAGAAGAAGAAGAAATTGACTCTGTTAATATAAATGTTCTGTTAAAAATCTCTCTTTCTTGCTTTTCCCCTCGGTCTCTGTGGCCCAGCTCTAATGGGAGGGTCTGTGCACGGCTCTGCCGCTGGCTCTCGACCGGTTCCTGGAGCTCCTCTTGTATAGCCTGCGCTGGTAGTTGGAGGCTGTGGAAGCACAGAGGAAGAAAAGGCACCTTGTTAGCAGGAGCTGGGACAGAGATGCTGCTTGTACTGCATTGGCTGCCCTGATCCCTGGCTCTCTGGACAGACATGGGCAGCCACAGGCAGTGCTGCCTGGTAGATGGCTGTGTGTGCCCAAGTGCCAGCCTGGCTGTTCTTCTCTTGTCCCCACAGCTGGGGTTGGCTTCACCCAGGTGTGAAGGTGCCTGGTGCCCACTGGGAGTATCTTGTCTACAGGTGTTTGTTCCCTAAGCCTGGCTGGGACAGCAGCTGTACTGATGGGGTAGGCATGGGGACTGCTTCTCCCTCTCACCAGCTGTGGAGGTGCATCAGCCCTAACCTGAGACGAAAGAGGGTGAGACGTACGGTTTCTGCAGGATATCCGTGGCTCCTCCCACTGCCCATTGGGCTGGCACCGAATCGTGGGCACGTGGCGCTGGATGTAGCCTTGGTTGCACTGGTACCGCACCATGGAGTTTATTTCGTAGCGCTCTTTCTTCTGACCAAAGGTTCTGGCATTCTCCACCATGGGGGGTTCCCCACAGGCCACTGCAGGAGACAGACAGAGGCATGGAGATATCAAGGAGTCCTGCCTGGCTGAGTGGGCAGCTCACACTCAGGCAGCTCCTACCTGCCTAGCACAGGCTGGGCATGCACAGCCTTGTCATTCCTCTTCTCCCATGCATAAATGCTTAAATGTCTTTGAGGTTGCCTGAGTCCACAAAATTTGTGGGCAGAAGGATATGGAAATTGTGTGATGGGCCTTGAAATTAAGCAATGATCTGCCTCAGAGCTCCATTCCTACCTCCTGGAGAGGCAGTGAGAGCTGGGCATCCCAACAGCCACTTGCATCTGTGGGAAGGGCATGGAGCTGATGTGTGGGAGTGATGCTGCATTCAGAGTTTGGCTCTGCCTGGGGACACAAACCCCTGTCCTTGGTGCATTGTCTTACTGGTTTTCAAGCCCTTGAGAAACTTTCTCCTACAGCCTTGGCCAACTTCTGTTGTGAATCCCTTCCACCTCTTTGAGCAGCCTTTGCAGTGACAGAACCCGTGTTCCTGTGCCCTGGAGGCTCCGCTCCAGTCCCACAGCTGCTGCCTGAGCCCCCATCCTTGCCCACCTGGTGCAGAGTGCTGACCTGTTCCTTTCTTGCAGGTGAAAGGGAGATGATAGTTGCAGGGAACATCGTTCCATTCTCCTTGCTCGTGCCAGATCATCACGACACAGTCCTCACCCGCCGCAAAGAAGTTATCGGGTTGGTTGGGTCGCCAGTTCTCAAATTGCTGCCAAGAGAGAAAAGCCCTTTGCCTAAGGCTGAGTCCTTCCCTCTCCTACCCTGTCCTTCACCCTTGCAGCTGCCTTGCCCATGCATCTCACCAGCAGAGACCATGGGTTGCCAGCAGTGCTACTGCACTCACCAGGGAATGTCCATCGGACCAGCGGAAGTCATTCTCCACAGCTCTGTCATTGAGACCAATCCACTGGTAGTCCTGTGCGTGGCCTGGAAGAGCCAGAGAGGGGAGAGAAGAGTGGGTCCTGGTTCCCCAGCAGCTTGTTGGAAGTGTGTCTTGGCCATTTCAGATGTCTCTGGCCCTGGAGCCTCTGGGTTGGTTGTTAGGCTCCTTCCCAGCCACTAGCCCCTAATGGCCTTTTTTCCTCAGGGAAGATGATGCTTCTCTGCATCATGCTTGTCCATCTCCCTCCCCAGTCAGCATGCCATGAGGATGATTCCACCCACATTGGTATGGATCACTATGCATGTTTCATCAAGTGAACATCTTGTGAACAAGGCACATCAGCAATGTGGTAAGAGTGGAGATCTGTCCTAGCTGAGACAGGGCCCCCTGTTGCCTCATGTCTCTTCCTCTCCCACACAAGGGTGAGGCTTGGTTAGGAAACATGTGATCAGCAGTGGGGGAAATGATGGTTTTTACAACCTTTTGGATAAATCTGCCCATAGACTCAGAGTCCAGCAGATGGAGTCCTGCCTAGTGTCAGGCTGCCCTCAGCACTCACTGTTCACAAATTCTTGCTCCTCTGGGGTGATAATACTGCTCAGGTGGGCTTGATGTTGTCGGCATCTGTTCTCTGCATCCATCCAAGTCTCCCTGTCTTCAAAGTGCCTGTAGCAGTGGCCCTGGAATTTGGTCCAGCCTTCCTCACAGTTTTCCAGGTCTGAAACACACAAAGGAGGGATGAAGAGGAGTTGGTGCATGGGTCTGGAAGCCTTCCAACTCACCTCGTAGCAGCTGATGCTCTTTTGGCATGGGACAACACATCGTTGCTTCCACTAAAAACAAACCCTGACTCTGTTGCCTGTGGGCAATCCCAGTGAAAATTATCAGAAGGCATCCAAGACAGCAGCACAGAGGAGAGCCTGTGCTGAAGACCCTGCGTTTACTGTAATGTGACCAGTGCTACTGGGAAAACATGAGAGACACAAACTTATTCCTAATGAATTAAATCCCTGTGTCATGTTCAAGTTTCTGGACCCTGTTTGTGAGGAATAAACCATGCAAGAATCACTCTTTTCCCACTTGTTCTGGCCTGCAGAGCTCTCTTGCTTTGGAAGGAATCTACAAAATCTGAATCCAGCTGCCTAGAATCAACAGGAATGTGTTGAAAAACAAAAAGAGGAGAAGAACCCAGGTTCAAGTGGTTGCATCACTTGGTGCCATTCTGGGGCTCTGGAAGAGAAGGAAGCCTACCAAGATGTGAGAAAAGAGACAGAGGAAGGAACTTACCATGGTGGAGAGAGAAAATGGAATCTCAAAGAAAAACGCTAGGAAGGTCTAGAGAGGTACAAAAATGTCTCAACTTTTCAAAACATCTTTTACCATTTGAGAAACACTGAAGAGTTTAAACCCATTAATCAAAAAGCCATTGAGAGCGGAGGTGAATGGAGAAATCACCAGAAGAGACCTTCAGCAGCTCCCATGCAATGCAACACCACACATCTGCTCTATGTGACCGAAGGAAACAGTAAATGAAATGTGTTTAATCACAGCCTTTCATTCCCCCTAAAGCCACTGTTCTGGTGTTCTTCTAGCTGGAGACTGCAGATGCTTCATAGATGTTGAAATGGTTGGTTGTTAGTAGAGGCTTTAAAAAAGTTTTCTGCCCTCTTCAATAGATCAAATGGATTATCAGGAGGTAGCTGAAGCTCTAAGGATTCTTGGTCTTTGCATGCAGATGGCTTGCACAAGGTGAGCAGAGAAGACACTCTGTCTTTTGAGATTTAAGAATTTTTCAGCAGCTTGAATGCTACCTCTTGTCATTGCAGCCTGGAGATAGGAGAGCAAATGACACAGAACCTCTGCAGGAAGGGGAGAGGCCACTCTTTCCTTTTTAGCTGTTACTTACAGGAAAATATAACATCAGTCATCTTGGGAAAGAATGATGAAATTCTTGTTCTCTGGTAGGGATGTTTTTGTTGTGATGAGGACTGGCTGTGTGCCCAAATGGCTGAGCTCACCTATGGTGTTCTGCTGTTTTTGGAGACAAATAGGAAGGATGGTCTACCTCATGGGAATAATGAAGATTTACATTCTGCTCTGAATTTGGGGCACTGGCATCCTTTTGCATCTCCTAGGCTATAACCCCCAGGCATCAAGAGCCCATAAATCAGAGAAGAGAGGAAATTAAGTTGGACAAAACAAGATTGTAAACAGTTACAGGGTAGAAAGTCTCTTGTTGGATTACAGGAATCTTCAACAACAGGTAGCAGGGATGGGTAAATCTAGAGCTGATTAGGTTGTATTAGGGAAGTGTTGTCAAGAGAGCACAGTTCCTGCTCAGATGGTCCAATAATCCCAAGCCTTCTTCTTATGGTCTACTCCATATGTTCATATTGGAAGCAAAAAGAGAGATGCAGGTGAAGAAGACACTGCAACCTTACTTCTCTCTTGTTTGAGCAAGGCGGGAGAGCTTTCCCTCAGCTAAGCTGATAAAGATTTGGATTTCATCAGCATTAAGAAAAAAAAACCCAACTCTTTTTCTTTCCTTGTAGAAACATAAAGAGTTGTTAGTGCAGGTGCTGTTAGCACAGGTCAGAGTACTTAATTTTGATGGGAAAAATAAGTCACTTCAAGTTTTCTCAAGATATATATTCCCTGCTGATTTTGCCACACGAAGCCATGTTGAAGAGGTGAAAAAAATGTCATCCCGTGTCAAATTGGTGGAGATTCCTGGAGTGAATGAGGTTTCTCTCAGCTGCAGCTTCACAATCATTTTTCATGGCTCAGTTGAAGCATCCTTCCATGAAATTCTAGTCTAGCAGAGAAAGTTTGCCTGGGGTGAAGGTATGCTCAGATGTTTTCCTGCTCTTACAGATGAACAGAAAGACCCTTGATCCAAAGAGACAGCGAATTCTGTGAGCAACATTGTTATGACCTGTATGGAGCTTCACTAGAGAAACTTAAAAAAGAGGAGGTTGAAGAAGGCACCAGAAGCTCCTACTTAGGAATCTTAGAGGCCACAGTGCTGTGACGAGCAAACTAATCAAAATATATAAGCAAAAGCCTCAAAGCTTTTCCCTCGTGTTTTTTAAGCTGCTGTTAGAGGTTAGCTCACTGAGATGAGGGTAGGACTGATGGAAGCAGTTGGGATCAGCTTTTTTGAGGAGTAGGGTGAGAAGAAGGTGGTGCAGCAGTTAGTAAGATTAGCTGAAGCTAGGCAGGCCGTACCGATCTGACACAGGTCCCCTCCGTAGCTGGGAAGGCATAAGCATTTGAAAGAGTCGATGCCATCAACGCAGGTAGCTCCATTCAGACAGGGGCTTGAGTGGCACTCATCAGTGTCTGCAAGAAATCAAGGGCTTCCATTAGGGCTCTGAGCAGACAACTCCAGCAACAGGAGAACTTGTTTCCTTGCTTGTTTAGGAGGGAGTATCAGTTGTCTGGGGGAAACTTGGGAGTTGCTAGGGTCTTATTTTAAAAGGTACTGCTACTGCTGCTGATGGAAGAATGAAGGCAACAGACCCAACCCACCCTACAAGGAAGACATTGTTTTTCTGTCACTTGATGGCTGAACACCACTCTGAAGATATTAGTACAAGCTTGGCAAGATGAATCCAAGACACAGCACTCAGTGTCTTTGGCAGCTGTGGTAACTCACTCTTCCTTGTCCACTGTCTCTGCCCGGTGCATCAAATGTGTGTCTGTGTCTCCACCAACTATGGGTCTATGAGGAAGAACGCGGAATTCTTATAAGTGATGGACTTATTCTGAAATAGATCTTTATCTTCTATCCACCTTCTTGGTTACCAGTACTCACTGCTAGTTTCTTCCTAACCATAATTTAGATGATGTTTTGGGACAAGAAATCTCTTGTCAGTGAAGATGAAGAAAGCGCAGAGAAGAAAAGAAGAGGGTTCAAAGGTGGTTCAGAGAGCCTCAGCTTCTTTCCCCTTGAGGATCTTGAGTCTAGCTACGAGTGCATCTTCCTTGGTGAAGAACACTGGACTGCAGCACCATTTTCTCCAGACCCATCCCCATTACACAGTCTCTTGCATGTGATGGGGCTGGAAGAAGCTGTTACATCTTTTCCAACTGTGCATTCCGTCTTGGTGCAGAAAACAACTCTTAGTTTCCCATCCAGATAGAATAGCCCTTAAAATTCATTTTGCTTTTCTGGAGGTGAAAAGAGAAGTTGGTATGGGAAGAATTTGGTCCTCAACCCTCCAGTGTTTCTCAACTTGCTAATTAGCACAAACCTGGGTAGTAAATACCATCATTTGGTAGCACTTCCATCCGTTGTTAACTTGGGGCATAAGAAAGGAAGCATAGATGCTCTGAAGCATAGGTAGCCAGTTTGTATCTGTATATCGTAAAATCTAGCTTGTGCTGGAAGTAAAAGCTCTTCTCGCACTATCTCTGCAGTCTGACCCTTAATCTTACTTACTGAGCTTTGAATCAGAAGAGTCATTCAGAATGAAAAGATGTCAGAGATGTTCAACTCAGAAACAAGGAGGAAGACTAAGGAATAAAGTGGGAACACATCCACACAGGTTAGGTTAAATGATGACTGGTTAGATCCTCATGTGAGACAATGTTTCTCTCACACTCAGGAGAAATATGATGCTTTAGAAGTGCTGACTAATCCTCCATGCTCTTCTTGTGGGTGAGAGGGGTTAGTGAGGAAACGGTCACAGATGATAAACATGCTGGCTTATGGAAATACCAGTGCAGAGCAGCAACTCCCCAAGGTCTGTGTTCATCTTCTGAGTGGGTTATATTTGGTTAGATATTGTGTCCTTGCAGAACCATGAGCCAGCTGCTCAGTGTCCCCAGACATATGAGAGCAGATGCATGTTACATCCCATGTGCCCTCTAGTCTCTCAGTGGCCAGTGTCTGATATGTTAAGTAAAAGCTGACATGTACTGCAAGGTGCCTAAGTGATGGGGAGAATTCTTGCTGAGCTTGGATGATAAATCCATTTGCGCTTTGGAGCATGAAGATTGTCAGCTTTATTCTAGGCTTTATTACTGTGAGCAATGCAATTATTCCTCAGATGACTGATGAAACTTTTACTCCAGTTTTGCAGTTCTTCTCTGACAGAAGGAATTTTTTCCTCTGGATTGCCCTTCTAAAATCTCATTAATGCTTTCCGGATTGCTATGTTCACTGCAATATGAAAACAACTCCTGTTTCCATGACACAAATACTTGGAGACTTTCCAGAACACAATGAGGGTCACAGGCCTAGTAGAAGAGAGGAGATGAACTTGGCTGACTGTTGCTTATTATTCATACTTGGAGTTCCTAGAAGATATTGAGTATAAAGGAAAATGAAGAATCCTGAGGGATGATTACTACTCTAGAAGCCCTTTGGGCTTCCCAACAGCAGTAGCAGCAGAAGTTCATATTGCTTTCAGTGAGCTCAGCTGAACAAGAAAGGAAAGGCTCTCCTTTGCCCATTTGACTCCATGAAGTGGAAAGCATGCCACAGCAGTGGGAACAAAGCACATATGAGAGCTAAAGTTGAATGTTTAGCAGGGAATAATGAGTCTTCAGCTGTCTTCGGCCAGGTGGACTAAAACTTGGCATGACTGAGATCTCTTCTGAGATGCAGGAGATTTGCTGTAAATTACCATCCCTGGTCTTGGAGGAGGATAGAGAAGGCAAAGTCATTGGCACCGATTTCCAGGTGGGAAATAACACAGGAAGAGAGTTTCCTTTTACAGATACTGTATATAATATGATTGCATATATATATATACAGTGTAAAACAAATCTCTGCATACTATATATACGTCATATATCTCTTCATATATACGCATATGTATTTGTATGTAAACACCTAGAGAAAGGGTGTGTACTTGTAGGTAGTGTTGGAAAAGCAGACAACAAATACACGAGACACAGACATGTTTTCTTCCCAGAAGCTTGTTGCAAATAACTGGAGAGAAGATGTTTTAAACACATGGCAATCGTAAATACCAGAACTCCAGCTTCAGCTTGTTGAGCTGTTGAGGCAGTGACCTTATCCCCATCTAGATGTAGAATCACCTCACCATGCTGGTATCAGGAAACTCATGTCCACCAGCTTGGAGGAAGCATTGCTGATTCTGACCCTCCCCAAATATCTGAGTCTTGGAAGTCTTTTAGAAAAGTAAGTTCTAAATGGCAAAATTGGCAGTGCTGTTGTATCTGGAAACCCTGGTGAGTCAGTTTGTGGGTGTCTCCAGGGTATCACACCTAAGCCCCAGAATCTATGAGAGGTGAGGACTCCAGACAAAAAACAGCATGCAACATTTGGCTGTTTTCTTCATAATCTCTTCTGTACAAGAAACGTGTCCACTTCCACAGAGTTTAGAGCTGGATGCGGTTAGTGAATCACTGTATACCTCTTCAGCCAGCCTGTGGCATGCTGGGTGTCCTGGCTCTGCTCAGTGTGGGGTGAGCACCTGCTTCCACAGCACCAGCTGCTACATAGCTTGACACTCAGAGATGTCAAGGCAGAGGTGAACTATTTATTTGCTTCAGTGAGCTGTCATTCAAAAAATGACCTCTGCTTTGAGATGCAGCTCAAGTGCTTATCAACCGACCAGAAGACAAGATACTGCTGTTATTACCCAGTGCTAACAAAGGACAGGTGATGCAGCATGGTATGCACAACAGAGGCTGCCCTTACCTTCAAGAGCTTCAGCTCTAAAACAAAGGCAAGGGAGAAAATACCTTTTGGTGCCAAGAATGGGAAGCCCATTTAGAACTCTCCTCCTGAGGACAGGGCAAAATTACAGCACTTTAGAAGATGACTCGTACTGCAGTTAATATTGCCCAGAAGTTGCAAAAGATCACAGAATCATTTGAGTTGGAAGGGACCTCANTCCTTTCTGAACAGCTTGTAACCACTGATAGCTACACTCCAGGCATAGGATTCATCCCACCAGGTTTCAGTAATGGCCACTATGTCGTAGCTTTCCAGCAGCACAGTAGCTTCCAGCTTCTCTTGTTTGTTGCCCATGCTGCGTGCGTTTGTGTAGAGGCACTTCAGCTGGGCAGTTGGCCATGTCACCCTTCCAGAGAAATACCCCTTCATTCCCTTAAGGTGATTCCCTCATGTTTCCTTGCTGGCTGCTATTGTCTTAGGAGCCTCTGGCTTGATTTCATGAGCCTTTGACTGTGCTGCTTGTTGCAGGAGAACAGGCTGAAGACCCTTACTAGTCCCCCTTCCCACTAACTCAGGTGTCTTCTCCCACAGCTTGTCATATGAAAGACTACTGCTATTATTATCCCCTCCCCCATCATATCCAGTTTAAAGCCCTGTTGATTAGTCCTGCAATCTCCTGAACAAAGACCCTTGTTCCCCTTTGAGAAAGATATCTTCTGTTTGGTATCAATAATCCTGGTGGTCTTCTCCCACAGCTTGTCATATGAAAGACTACTGCTATTATTATCCCCTCCCCCATCATATCCAGTTTAAAGCCCTGTTGATTAGTCCTGCAATCTCCTGAACAAAGACCCTTGTTCCCCTTTGAGAAAGATATCTTCTGTTTGGTATCAATAATCCTGGTGGTGTGTAGTCCAAACCGTTGTTGAATAACCCAAATTTGTGGCAGTGGCACCAGCCACGTGTTCATGGATGATTCAGATCTATCGTCACAACAGTTTCTATTTTTTGCTACTAACAGGACCCAAGATCTAACTTCTAGATTGTGTTTCTTTTTAAATAAAACAATCAAAGTATCCAATGTGAACAAGGTCTTGCATCNAATCAAAGTATCCAATGTGAACAAGGTCTTGCATCTGGAAGATGTAAACTGTTGGCTGGAGAAAGCAACGAGATTTACATAGCTGCAATGCAAACTTTGAATTTGTTTAACCATTTTCTTCCTAAGATTTCTTTCATGTTGCCAGATCCATATAGTCAGAACTATTTTTTTTTTTTTGGAGCAAGTGAAAAGAAGTATTCTCCCAATGCCTTTGAAGACAATTTGCAAAGACAAATGACAGGCAAAAGGGAACATGCCATGTTAGTGGTGAGAAGGAAATGGTTTTGGAATTCTCCATCCCAAGCTGAGTCCACTAGAAACAGTGTGAATGCTTTTGAAAACAGTACAAGTCTGTGTATTCCTCTCCTTGGAGAACTAGGTTGTAAAAAAGGAGAAAAGCCCATCAAGACTTTCCTTATTTGGATTCTAACCTTCAGCCATGTCAGGGTCATAGGCAGCAAACTTCATGAACTTGTTTCACCACAGAGACGTTAGACTTCACATAAATAGCTGCTATTTCAGCACATTTCTCTTCCCCCCCCAGTATGAATGAAATCTTAAAAGTCATTGACTGGTTGGAGTGCTCCAAACCACAGTCTTTCACTGAAGGGACAGCATGTTTTTTTTCAGCTAATAGAGATTTGTCTTCAAAAGCTACCAGCAGTAAAACCCACCTGCTGAGTTGACAAAACTCTGGATATAAAGAAGCCAAGCCCTGACCAGGACTGCATTTACAGGAACACTGTACTAAAGAAGCTTACCAATGGAAAGAGAGGTTTTCCCCTAGAATATCTTCCCTGGTGGGAGCAGGAGCCATGCACATGTACTCCAGCCCATCTCTAGTTTACAAAGAGTCTACAATTATGCTTCCTGCAGTCATTGCTTACCTCTCCCTGTCCCTGCTAAGAACCCCCAGCTGCCACATCTTCATCTCTATGACTTGCAAATAGGCAACATGCTCCAATTCCTGAACATTTTTCAATCTTCTTCACCCATGAGCTGCTGAACACATGGTTTTCTTTCAAAATACTTCACAAGAGTGTTGGCTAACAAATGCTCTGAAGAATCTGGCACTCGCCTTGTGGGTATATATAAAAAGCAAAAGCAGTGAAATAAAATCATACTCTGGGGCCAATCTTTTTTCTTAAATTTTGGGTTGAGTTAGTTTTTGCTGATCCTTCCTGGCAAATTTCCTCCTTCCTTCCCCTCAATTCTGTCTTTGCTCTCTTGTTTTTCCTCTTGAGGCTTGCATGAGGAAACAGACATGGCCCAAAAGCAGAGCCCATTAGGTGTGCAAGAAGGTCATTTGGGTGCATGGCTCCTGCAGTACCATGCCAAGTCCCAGACTCTGTGCTAGGCTGCACCAGGGCTTTGGGAAGCACCCCACTGATGTGCCCTCACCCACTCCTGCAGCATCCACTGTGCAGCTGATCAGCACAGACAGGACATCCAAGGATGTATTTGAGCAAGGCTGAACAAAGGTTTGTGATTAC
>VWZO01003032.1:53634-67954 GCA_013396975.1 Bucco capensis | reverse complement strand
AAAAAAAAAAAAAAAAGAAGAAATAAATCCGTTTTAATTTTCCTTCCCAGTGCCACCAGGGGTTTGGTGCCAGCAAACCAGCACCCCTAGCGTTAACCAGACCTCTTCCCCCCACCACACCTCGTCTCCTCTCATCCCAAATTAAAGGCAGCAGCCCCTTTCTGCCCCCCCANCACCCCCCAAAGTATAAACCACTATTGTCCTGCCAGACGAGCGGAACTGCTCCTGGCAGCGCCACGAGGCCCTCTGAGCATTTTGGGGTGGGAAACCCGCAAGTTTTGGTATTAATCTCATAGTTTGTCAGTCTTTGTTAAACAGCGAGGCGTGTCCGCGCTGACCCGCGCTTCACCCCGCGCTCCTTCCGCGCCGCTCCGCGTCCCTCCGCGGCGCTTCCAGCTTTAGGGATTTTTGCCTTATTTCCATCCCTCTCCCCCCCTCTCTATATTTATCTCCCCTCCCCCGAAGATCTCGTTCGCAGCTCCGGCAGCAATAAGCATGTAGATTTTGTTTGTTTTCTTTTTTTTTCTTCCCCGTTTTTCCTCCAATTTGTTTTTATTTTCCCCACTTTCCTTTTATTTTCTTTTTTCCCCATTTTCTTTCCTTCTTCCTTATTTTCCTTTTTATTTCCCATTTTACCACCTCCCCACCCCCCCCATTTTCTTTCTCTTTTCCTCCTCTTTCAGGAGCTCAAACCTTTAGGGTTTGTGAATGAAACTGGGAATTGGGAAACACAAACCTTTCGAGGTTTGAAGCGTTTTTGGGGGGGGGGGGATTAATCTGGGAATTCCCTTTTCCCAGAGCAAACTGGGAGCGCTGGAGGCCTGAGGTGTTTCTTCTTTAGGGCAGAACTTTTAATAAGGAGCAAGCGGCCCCTCTCGTACCTTTGAGATGGATAAGGATCCACAGAGGGAAGCTGCAGGCTTGGATGGAATTTAGCCCACACCTGTTTTACAAGAAGATTTAAGCCTTGCTTGTTTTCCCGGCCAGGCTTCTGTAGCCTTTTCACTCGTAATGAAAGAAAATGAATCATATATTTTCCTTTTTTTTTTTTTTCCACCTCAAAAGCGTGGAGCAGGGAGGGAGAGGAAGATCCTTGCGAGGAGCTGAGGGGATTTGCCATCCATCTCTTCCTTTACCAGTCCTAACTTGGAGTTTATCCCCACCATAAAGAGGTTATTGGGAGAGTACATTGGGATTAAAAAGGATGTGCGATACAAGGAAAGAGAGGGAAGGGAAGGAAGGAAAGAAAAGAAGAAAGAAAGAAGGAAAGAAAAGTAAAAAGATAAAAAAGACAGAAAAAATAAATAAAGAAAAAAACTAATGAAAGGGGGGAAAAAAGAGGAAAAACATTCCCCTAATGCGAAATAGAAGACAATCCCACCCACAATTGTGTCTCAGCCCGATACCCTCAGCCTGACCAAGCCGAGCCCGTCCCGAGCAAGGGAGATAAATTAGAAATATCCTTGAAAATGATACCTTTAATTTCCTCTCTCCTCCCCTCCCTCCTTCCTCCTCTCCAACCGAACCCACTCCAGCCCCACACTCAGCCTCATGGCCCTAAATTGGAAGTTAAACGTTATGATGTAGGAGGGAAGATTAGAAGGAAAGTTGGGAGGTGATGGGTTGTGTGTATTGGGTTGTTATTTCCTCCCCCCCTCCCCCCCCTTTCTTTATTGCCGTAAAATTATACCTGCTTGTTTTAATATCCCGAAAACAAATGGCCTTTATTATCCATTACCTGTTCTCTAAACCTGGAGTCGAAATGACTGTTCTAGAGAGATAAGTACAGTAATTACAAGGGCGAGGAGATGGATCACCTAAGTTCCAACTAAACGGTAGCCTTTATATAGTGATATTTTATAAATACCAAGCAAATTCAGGGCAATTAATTAAACCGGAGCCTTATCACGCGAAACAAAACACTTGACGTTCGCTTGAATTTCACCTACTCCATGAATATATCCGCATCGGGCAAGCAAATGGATTTTCCAGAATGCCTTTCCCAGGGCTCTAATATTCTCTCCTTCTCCTCGCAGAAAAATGACCCTTGGTAGAAGTATTTAGTCCTTGAAAATATTTAAAAGGCAAAAGTGAAAAGAGGGGGCGGGGGGGGGAAATGTCAAATCTGCAAAGCTTTTTTTCCTCCCCCTTCTTATTTTTTGTGTGTGTCCAGAAGAGTTTGCTTTGCGACGATTGTTTGCTTAAGAAACGATTGAAAAGATCTTCCCCAGTCCCACTGCAAATAATATTTAGAGTTTGGAGGGTTCAGAATCTGGCAGCCTAGAAATAACTTGGAAATGCCAAGGGAAATATTTATTATATCAGTTCATTAAACTGTTGCAGTGACCGGAGTGGAGTCACATTCCGAGCAAGGAATAGAAAACATTTCATTCCAATTCCGACGGAAAAATAAAGCTGCACAACAAAAAAACAGCGACTTTCACCCAACCCAGCCACGAAGCAGCCCCTTAAAAGCGCCTTTAAATATATATATATTGACTTTTTTAAGCCACCAGTCCATCGATTTTTGCCTAGCTCCCATTATTCTAGATTTCCTACAATTAAAGCAGAAGTGCAAAGAGTAAATCCTGGATGTTATTTCGTGTATTTGGGGGGATGATTATTTGCCTTTAGACCGAGTATGGATTAAAAACAGTTTGGAGCTGGGGCTGCGGCGCCCAGGGAAGGGAGATCCAGGCATTTCTCCAAGGCTTGGGAAGTGTTTCCAAGCACAGATATTCGAATACATTCTCACCAACCGTGTGAAACTTTTCTTTTTCGGTATCATTTAAACCTTATCCAAACACAATTGAGGCTGGAATGAAAATTATTTTTTAACTGCTCGCCTTAATATCCTAGAGGGACCTCCCCGTAATTGGACTGAATAAATGCATTTCCCCTCTTATATTCTCTTCATTCCACTCCAAATAGCGTTTCAAGGGCTATCGTAGAACAAACTACTACCAAGTCGCTTCGCTGTTTCCTCACGGAAGACCCAAATCAATCTCCCACCTTACTTTCTACCCAAACCCTCCAGACCTTCTCCTTTTCCCCTCTCCCTGAAGGTCGTTCCCACCTCGCTATCATCCTTTCCCATCTCTGCCCATCAGCACAGACTCTTCCTCCCACCTCACCCCCCTTTTTTCTCCCCCTTTCTTTCTCTCTCCCTCTTTTTTTCTCTCCCTTTTTTTTCCCCTTCCCACCCTGACATTAGTCTATCAGGGTTAGACACAAGACTGAGTCACGCACAGCGTAAACTTTTGACCCTCAACTTTTTGACCCCTCGAGCTGTAATGCTGTACTAACAAGCCCCCCAAGACCAGAGTTACCATCAACGCCTCTAGAAAAGCCAACGCGCCGCTGATTTCCCTATTTTTTTCCCTATTTTACTCAAGCAGAGTTCCCTCTCTTTTTATTTTCGAAAGAAAAAAGAAAGAAGGACATTTCTTCGCGATTTTTTTTTTCCCCAGTGGAGAACAACAAAAAAAAACAACCAACCACCCTAAACCAGAGCTTTGCAAACATGAGATGTTTATCTCTATTGCTGATTAGTTTTGTCCCTTTTATATTTAAAGGGAGAAAAAAAGAAATTCCCTTAACCCACTGCTGCGTTGCAATAATTCTCTTTTTATTCAGGTTTTTCGCCTAGGTGAGCTCTACTTGGAGATCATTAGCCAGCTCTGGGTTAGTTTTGTTGGGTTTTTTCGCTCGTTTTTAAGGGATAAAAAGGGAAAGAGGTGTCGCTATGATCATTTTTAGAGCATCGGAGCTCCACAACCAGCAGTTCCTCGGTGGATTTAAAGAGAGCAAAACCCCTCTGGGAGAAGGGAAGGGGTTTAGGGAGCTAAGTGGTGCCACTCGGGCTCTAACCCGACCCGGCTCGGTCCGTCCCTGCTGGCAGTGAACTTGGTCTGAAGCGAGCTCTGCTGGTTGCTTGAGGATGTTACAGGCGATGCTGCTCCAGCCAATTCCCCCTCTGCCCGGGGGTCGCTTTTATTCCCTTTCCTCCATCCCAAATTCATCTCTTTCTCCCCTCCACTCCCTCCTCCTTTTTTTTTCTTTGCCCAGTCTCCCAACATAAACACAACCTTGCTTTGCCACCAAACAAACGTCTTTTACCCCAAATCCCAGCGCTGTAATTTGTTTTGACTTGAAGGGTATATATATATATATATGTGTGTATATACATACACATACATACACATGTTAAAAAGAGATAAATCAAAGGTGAGGGGGGGGAAAAAAAAACCCACCAACTTTGTACTAGTCTTATTCTTTCAACGCTGGCTGTCAAAATAGTTTCTTTTTCAAGCTATTTAGGGTAACAGAACACGGAAAAACTGCGCCGGGTGGACACCTCGCGAGTGAAGTTATCAACCTCCTTCCAAATATCATTTATTTAACATTAGGAGAGGAAAGAATGAGGGGAGAGAGGAGGGGGGGGAGGGAAAAAAAGCAACCCAGACATTGAAATAACCAGGCTCTGAAAGAAAATTTCATTCTTAAATCCATTCTAGGAGTGGAAAGAGACCCTCAGAGGAGGAGCTAAAGCTCATCAAAGTCTTTTTCGGCTTCTCTAGTTGAGGAGGGACCTTGAGGAAGAGGATTTTAAAGAATCTCTTCAGCTCTTTCTCGTGTCCTTAAACAAAAAAAAAAAGGAAGAGGTTGGGGTTGGGGAAAAGAAAGAGCAATTTCTCAGCCTGAAATTCAGCTGTGGGGGAGGGAAAGCGTTGGTTTCCTTCACAAGCTTTCCTTTCTTGGGGAGGTCACGGGGGGAGATGTGTATAAACTGGAGTAATTTCCAGGATTATTGCAAATAAATAGGAGAATAATTGGCGTTTGAGTGTAAAGCGAGTGAAACTCAAGTATTACAACCCGAGCTGAGCAATTTGGAGTTCCCGCCAAGGCAAGATAAGGACCTGCAGCCTTCCAACAGTTAGTTTTGTGGCCAGAAATGACACACACACACACACACAAAAATCAACACAAAAAGGGAGATCCTTTTGGCTTCTCCAAAGCATAATTACCACATTGTTGGTGTGTGTCTGTTACTGGAGCAATATGAACCACATCCAGCCTTCCCTTCCCCTTTTCTTACTGCCAGGCACCAAACAACACTCGGGTAGTGAGACTGGGAAAATTAAAAGGGGAAAAAAAAAGAGGAAAAAAAGATAAAAGAAAGAAAGAAAAAAAACCTAGAGCTGATGTTTTCATCAGCTAAAAAAAAAAAGAAAAGGTGGTCTGGCAGCCCCCGGGCTCCGTGTGTGTTGTGATACGATGCTCACCCTCTCCTCCGAGGGCTGTACAAGTCTGCTGACCTCGGAATGATCCCTCTTGCCTATGAATTATTGATGAGATATGAGCTCTGATTTCTCTTTTCAGTATGCAAACCCCATTATACTGTTAAAATGGCGATTTAATCGTTTAGAATAGCTTCGCAGAAAGTTTTTTTTTCCCCTTCTCTTCCCTCCCTCTCTCTCTCTCTCTCTCTCTCTCTTTCCAACTCATTTGTGCCCCTTCCTTTTCATTTAATTCTCTTAATTAAATCCTTTAACAGATTTTAATCACTTTTTGTTGAATAAAAATAAGACATCATCCACATCTGTAACTCGGTTACCTTGGCGAAGTTTGGGTTGATTTGTTGGGGTTTGTTGGGTTTTTTTTTTTGGTGGAGTTTCTTTGTTTTGGGGTCTGTTTGGAGCTTGGTTTCTTGAGGGGAGGTTTTAAAACCTGGTGAGGAGGACATTTGATTTGATGTTACGAGGTAGACAAAGTGAGTAAAAAATAAGGTTTAAAATGCAAAAACACTTTGAAAACAAAAATCCCTTCAAAAGAAGAAAAAAAAAAAAAAGACATAAAGATAAATAAAGCCACGATGGCCTAACAATAGCTTGGCAACATCAAGCTCTCCCCAAACCCTCCCTGTGCCACTCATTTCCCCTCTCCCTATTTAATGCTGAATGAACTTGGGAACCGAATGGCTATTTTATGGGTGAAATTCCATCTTTTTCACCCCTGCCTGGGTATGGGGGTCCTGCCTGGGGACATACCCCCCCCCCCCCCCAAAGGCAGCTTGAGGAGGGGAGAGTGTAATTAATACAGATGCTCAGCTTGGTTCGTCCAATCTATGGAGGCTGAGCTGGCTTTTGGGTGAGAAAGAACTGCTTTAAGGGGTTTATTTCCCCATTCAAAGACCCAGCGAGGTTTATATAGTGTTTACCAAATTAGACAGGAAAGCTTCAGGGATGGGGAGAGGCTCAAGAGACAGGATAGAGGGGGAAAATAATCATCATCATCATCATCATTTTAAAAATGGGCAAAATTGGGTCTTTTCACCCCCATTTGTAATAAGTGGCAGATGCTGTGAGCCAGGTGAGCTCCTGAGGAAACTCCTCTAGGCAAACATCCCCAATCCCCTAGAGCACTTGTGGGTTTATTTTTGGAGAGTCCTTCAATCAGAGATTTCCCCTGAAATCATGACATAAAAGTCTGAGTAGCTACAGGCTGAAAAATAAATATATATATATATATAGATAGATATGTTGATTTTTTTTCCCCTTCCTAATGGTATCCTAGAGCATCTCCATATTCTTAGCTCCGATATGAAAGCATTTCCTATTTCTTCTGTTTTCTACAGCTCCAGAAGAACTAATTGCCCCATGGCTGATGTATGCCATGAAAGGGAGAGAAAGGATGAAAAATGCCAAGGAAAATCCCCGCCTACCTGCACGGTCAGAGCTCTGTTTTCCTGTTTACTCTCCTTATGTTTCCTTTTCAGCAGCAACAGGGAGATTTCTTTTCTTTAAAGGCTGGCTGGGGTGTGTGGGGGGGGGAAACCTGCACTATTAAGCCGATATTGAACCCTGTGAGCCCTTCCAGGCTATAAAATGAGAGCTGGTTGTACTTCCTTATTCCTCACAGGAAACTGGAGTTTAACACCATGTAGGAAAAAAAACCTCATCATCATTCAAATATACCCAAATAAATCTCCAAAATGCACCTTGTAAGGAAAGAAATTGTCATAGGTTTGGGGCTAAAAACCAACAATAAAATGATATAATGATATTGTAGGCTGCAGGTAGCAAAGAGATCTCGTGGAGAGAGAGGGCAGGAAAGGAAAGGCTAGGATGATATTATTATGCCAGCAATAAAATCCAATCCCTGCTCCTTTGCTCTGACACAAATCCCTTGTGTTGAGGATGCTCAGATCTAGGCTTGTTACGTTTTGGGACCCCACACAAGCATCTCCTCCTCCTCTCTACAAAGTGCTGTAGCTAAACTGCATTGCTCAATCTCCTACTACTACCTCAAGTTGCTTTTTTTCCCCCTTCAAATTCCATATTACATACACCGAAATGATTAGGAATGGTGGGACTTTAGGAATAAAAGGATAAATAACATCTTGTGGCTCCTGTGATTGGAGTGGAGATGGCAGGAAAGTTTGCCTTGGACTATAGAAAAGACCTTGGAGCAGGTCTGTGGGGATCGGACAGGGCTGCAGATGATGGATAGAGAAGAGGTGGGTGGATGCATGGATGGAGCTAGGGATACACGGATGGATGGATGGATTTGGGAAGCACAGTGTCTGTGGGTATATGTATTGAAGGTGTGAGTAGATTTTCAAACACACATTAAGGAGGAGGGAGGTCACTTTTCCTGCCTAAATCTCTCGTTATCATTCAAATCACTAGAAAGGACTTCTAGTCCCCAGCACAAATCAGGAAGGTAACGCTTTAAGAAGCCAGCCCTTGGTCTAATCCCCCCCCCTCCCATCATCACACACCTCTCGCCACATCCCTTTCTAAATCCATGTAGACAAACCCCTCTGCATCCCGTCACATCTGTGCGGCTAAATTCACCTTTAAGCCACTTTAGGATGCCCTCAAGTATCTTTATTATCGACGGAAAAACAGATTTCCAGCTTGCACAGAGATTAGGGAGAGGCTGGTCAGGATATAAACCACTTTTCTAACTAGAAAAGATTCCCTACACCCTCAATTTCCAGGTTTCCAGAGCAGAGGTGAGTTTGTTTTGTTCAGGCTTGCACTGACCACCCTCTGACTGCTTCTCAGGGAGAAGCCAGAAGTTCAGACGATGCTAGCAAAGATATCAGGAGCCACATGGAGCAGGACAGGAAAAACAGCCCAAGGAAGGAAAAGCAATCTCCAAAGGGTGCTAAAGGAGGACATTCTGCTTTGTGAGAGACAGACATGTGTCCACCAAATGTTGTCTTACCGTAAAAATAAAGAGAGAAGGAGAGAGGGAGGGAAAAAAAGAAGCTTGTGAGTACTCCAAATTCTAGAAAACCCCAGACCCCCCAATACCTCCACTTTGAACTTTTTTTCCCCCCCCTTTTTAACTCTTTTTAAGGACCAAAGAGGAGAAGGAGTGGGAGGAAATAGATAGGAGTTAGTTCAGGTGCAGATGAAGTGTGCCTCAGCCTCTACTGCAGATGTGGTCCCTTGGCTTGCAAAAAAATAACACAGAAACCACCTCTCCAGGGTTGGGAGGGGGATTGTTTCCCCTCTTTTTTGCTCTACCTGCCCTATTTTGCTCTCTACCTGCCATATTTTGCTCTCTACCTGCCATATTTTGCTCTATACATGCCTCATTTTGCTCTATACATGCCTCATTTTGCTCTATCCCTGCCATATTTTGCTCTATACCTGCCCTATTTTGCCTCATTTTGCTCTAGAGCTGCCCTGTTTTGCTCTATTTTGCTCAATAAATGTTGTGTTGTGCTCTATTTCTGCCCTGTTTCCTCTATACCTGCCATATTTTGCTCTATACATGCCTCATTTTGCTCTATACCTGCCCTATTTTGCCTTATTTTGCTCTAGAGCTGCCGTTTTGCTCTATTTTGCTCAATAAATGTTGTATTGTGCTCTATTTTTGCCCTGTTTGCTCTATACCTGCCTTATTTTGCTCTCTACTTGCCTTATTTTGCTCTCTACCTGCCCTGTTCTCCTCTATTTTGCTCCATAAATGTCCGATTTTGTTCTATACCTGCCCTATTTTGCTCTCTTTTCCTCCAGAAATGTCCTATTTAGCCCCATTTCTACCCTATTTTGCCCTGGGTTTGCTCTATACATACCCTATTTTGCTCCATAAATGCCTTATTTTGTTCCATACATGCCCTATTTTGCTCTACCTACGTGGCTGTGGAGCCAGAGCCTCTGGCTGGGACAACCTGCCCTCCCCAACCCGGAGCAGCTCCAAGACCTCAAGCCCTAGCTCTGCTCTCCTGCCCTTCCCTCCTAACTTGTTTATTTTCCCAAAGAAAAGGGGGGGAAAAAAAGGCTGCTCCCTGCCTGCCTGTTTCCATCCTGAACGATGTCACCCTTGGAAAAGGGAGAGGGAAAGTTGGGAGGTACCGGAGGGTTCACTAAGGTTTGGAAGCTTCATCTAATCCAACTGTAGCACCTCAAGAGAGGCTGGAGATAGGAGAGGGAGCATTCGGTGGCTCCATATGGTAGGAACAAAGTATGGAAAGATGAGGACACTTGTTCGTATTATCAGGGGAGGGGGGAAAAAAAAAAGAACAAAATACACCCCAAAAAACCTCTCACGAAACCCAAGGAAAGGGAAAAAAAAAAAGAGTAAATACAAGGAAAATTAAAGTAAAAAGCCTTGGGGGAAAACACACTTCCCTATCCATCTCCCTGGTGTCCACATAGGCCGAAAAAGGGAAAAAGAAATAAAGTGTGTGCGGGGGGAGAAATGTACAAATGTCTTTGGCAAGCAGGTGAAAATAGGTGAAAATAGTGAAAATGCAAAGGTGCTAAGTAAAAGAGCCCAGCCAGAACAGAGCTAGTGCAAAGGCATTGGGGCAGGTTAGTGGCTGTTTGGCAGCAGGAGAAAAACATCCCGAATCTCCTCCAAGAAAGGAGGAAGAGCTTTTTTGTAGATGGCAAAGGACAACCCCAAAAATAGTCTGAAGTACAAGACATCTCCCGGCACTGGAAGGATGGAGTTCCCCTGGCCAGGAGGAGAGATTTTCCCCCCCCCCCCCAGTCTCTCTCTCTTTTTTTTTCCCCCCCCCTCCTCTCTCCCACTTCCACCAAGTTTACTCGCAGGCCTGGAAGCTGTGATGGGAAGGTAATGCAATTGCAGCTCTCGGGAGAATAAGAATTAGGAGCTTCTACAAGTGAGGAAATCAAGGTCTGAAAGAAAGAGAGCTTTTCCTTTCACCCCCCTCAGCTTTTAGCCATATTAACCCTTTTAAAAATACATATATATATATATATAAATCGTTTAAGCAGATAATATTTCAAGAAGAAACTTACTTTCAGAACTCCAGGCTATTGGCTTCCTGGCTTGCAAACTGGACCCACCAACCATGTTCCCTGCAATGGCAAACGTTTATCTCATCTGGAAAAGTGCTCAGCCATTGCTTGCCCCTTACAAGCCAAAGCAAGCAGTTAAAGTGTCACTTAACATTCTAGAGAATGTGAAATATATTGTACATTGTCAACTCCCCAAAACCATAAAACTAACTTTATGGACCTCACGTGACTTTTGAGAGCCAGTGAGGGGGTATCTGTCTGAGGTCTGGGTGATTTTTACGATCTAACTTCGAGATAAAACCCTATCCATTTGACATCTAAATGTCATAGCTACTTTTGGGGTAGTTTGCTATGGGTAAAAAAAAAAGGGGGGGGGGGAAGAAAGAAAGAAAGAAAGAAAGAAAAGAAAGGAAAAAAAATATCAAGGGAAGGCGAGCAAATGGTTTGGGATCTTGACAGTCCACTTCACATCCCTCTCAAAATCACTTAAGAAGTACCTAAACAGTGGGAGATTAAGTTGGGTAAGTTTTCAGCTCCTTCTTTACTTGCTAACGAACAAGAAAAAAAAAAAAGAAAAAGCCGAAACGGTGTGGTTGGTAGAGAAATTCCGGGGTGTTTTTGGCCAAAAATCGAGCGACTTTTAAAGCGGAGAAACTGATGCTTTGGGAGCTTCCCTAGGTAGAGTGGAATGGCAAACATTTGCCCTCTTTTTGCTGTTGTTTAAATTGTCTGCGGGCAAAAAATTAAAATATCTGCCTGTTTGGAGTGAGTGTCAGGAGTTCGAGAGCGAGCTGCGAGCGTGGTGTGCAGCCAGAGAGGAGGAGGTGGATGGAGGAAAAGCACAATAATCCGAGGGCGAGAAGCGAGAGCATGGAAATGGGTTGGAGATGTCTATATAATCCATGTTATAGAGCGATAATAAATATATCTCTCTCTAAACACCCAGAGCTGTGATTCTACAGAGCACAGGCTGCTGTACGGTGGGATGTGAAGCTCAATACTGTTAAAATGTGTTTTCTTATCCCTGAAATGGATGGAAATCTGCAGGGGAAGGATTTCGCTGGTGTTATTGCAACTTGAAGTGCTTGGGAAGCAGTTGGGCTGAGCCGGTGGGCTGGGGGGTGAGGTGGGCTGTGTTGGTTTGAGGGTTGGAAGGAGAGGGTTACGGCGTTCGGGATAGTGTGGAAGGTGTTGTTTTATTCCTGAAAAGTGTTTTAATGTGAATATTTTGAGGGTTGGGAGCTGCCAAAGAGTTGTAGCTCTGCTGAGAGCTTCCAGCTCTATGCCAAGCATCTCCCCGGCTTTAGGTTTGTGCTGTTGAGTCTCAAGCTTGGGGAGAAAGTGCAACTAGGGAGCCTTTGTGGCTAGGAGAAACGTTTATTTGACTTCAAGTAAAGCTACAAACAAATACAAAAAGCTTATTGGCAAAGTACTAACAGGCAGCTAGACATGACAAGATGCCATTTTTACACATAACATTGCATTCACTCTGCCCACTACAAACCGGCTATTAGTCACATCAGAAATATTTCTAGTATTTACAAACATTAGAGCACTCGATGCTTGGTTGGATTTGATACAGTTTACTTTTTCCCCCCACCTTTTCTTGAATAGTGAAGTTTACTCACGTCTAAGAGTACGTCAGGAATTAAGCCTGGGATTAGATATCCTGGCCTGAAGTTTGAACTAAAACACAGACTGGACAATTTTAAGACAGAAAGATACAAGAGCTTTTGCCTTTTTTTTTTTTTCTTCTTCTTTTCNAAAAGGTTTTTTGCTTTTTTTTTTTTTTTTTCTTCTTCTTTTCTTACTTTTTCTATTTTTTTTTTTTTAGATTTTTATTGGTTTTTCTAGATTATTTTTTTTTTCTGCGACTGTAGTGCAGGAACCCTCGATTTTAGCTTAGGCAGAGAAGAACTCACCCAAAAGCAGGAAACTCCAGAAAAAAAAAGACCAACAACCAAAAAAACCAAACCCCTCAACAAATAAACAAACAATCCTATCGCTTCACGGGTTTATAAATAAGTTATAACACTGAAAAGGGCTCACATAAAACATGCTAAGCTTTCCAGAAAGCATCAAGAGAGCACGGACACACAGACATTTAGAAGAACAACAAGAGCGTGAGGAGCATCTGGAAATAAAATTTAATTCTATAAAAAAATTAAAACCTCAAAAAAAAAAACCAAAACCAAAAAACCAACAACCAAACACCTAAAAATAAGACCAAACCCAAAGAGAACACACGATGAACTCAGTCCTGGGCTAAGGGTACCATACGCCTTGCTTTAGAATATCAACAACATGCCGAAAAGAAGGTGCCTCACTGTACAGTACATCCGAAACTAAGCTCTGCGGCCGCTTGATTTCATTCTTTACGTGTTTCTTCCTCATCTCTTTCCTTCTCCTCCTGGATAATTCCTCCTCCTCTAGACATTTAGGGCTGAAAGGCGCTGCCCGCTGAGGCTAAGCTCATGCTTTTCAGTTTGTTATCCTTCTTCCATTTCATCCTCCTGTTCTGGAACCAGATTTTGATCTGGCGCTCGGAGAGGCAGAGAGCGTGAGCGATCTCTATTCTCCTCCTGCGGGTGAGATATCTATTGAAGTGGAATTCCTTTTCCAACTCCAGGGTCTGGTAACGAGTGTATGCTGTCCTCGCCCTCTTACCGTCTGGTCCAGTCATGTCTGAATAACACAGACAACAGCGAGCTTTTCATTTGTGCTTTTATTGTTTGGATAGCCTTAAAGCTAATATTTGTATTTCTCTATATTTTTAATCCCCAGGTTAAAATATTTCCCTTCACTGGGCAGTTAGGAAAGCTCCTTCTTCCCCAAATAACAGCCTCTCCCCCTCCTCCTCCTCTCCTCTTCCTCGCACACCCCCAGACACGTGTAAACCCCCCACCCTTGGCCCCTCCAGAACCGACATTCGCGACTCAATATTCATAATTTAACTGAAGCAGCGAGAGCTTGGAATTCTCCCTTTTTTTCCCCCCCTTCTGCACAGCTCTGTTTGCAAGGGCATCAGGTTTAAGGCTGCTTTCTTTCCTCCAGGAGAAACCCTGGAAGGGAGGGGAGGGGGGGGTCGCTATTCCCAGTGTATCTCCTCGTAATTTTGGTTTTGTCAAGAGCAGATTGTCCAGGATATACCCAGAAAGATAGGAATAGGAAAGGACTGGGAGACCCATCTGTGCATATAATGCCATTTTANAAATAACAATAATAATTAAAAAGAAAAACACAAGAGAAAAAGACAAGGGTGTGCGAAAATAAACAACACCAACGACAAGGACGGGGGTGGGGGGGCGGGGTGGGGGGAGAGAGAAAAAAAGGAAAGAAAAGAAAGAAAGAAAGTAGCTGTACCATGGCTAATGTGAAGTTTCCTCATCCAAGGGAATATCTGAGGTGCCTGCCCTTCTGTTGCTGCCGTGGAGGTTGCGATGGGCTCTGCCTGCGCTCGGGGGATGCTGCTGCTTATTGGAGTGCCCTCGTCGGCTCCCGAGGACGCGCTGGTCTCGTCTAGTTCTGTGAAATTTGTGTTGGTAGTGCTGGCAGAAGGAGCTTGGTCGGAGGGGGACGGGGCGGGTTTGCCTCCATGGCTCTCGCTGTTGGAGCAGGGCAAGGAGTCGGGAGAAGATAAGGAGCAGCTAGACGCCTGTCTAAACCTGCTCTCCTGAGCTGGAGAAGGGAAACCGCGGGAGCTCTCCCCCACAGCCCCAAAGTGACTAGAGGAGGCTGAACGGTTGATGCTAAGGTCCATCCCATTGTAGTTGTAGCCATAAGAGCTGGAATGCATGGTGCTTGAATCTCTGTAAGAACCGTTCATGGAACTGCCGGTCCCATAATTTAGTAACTGATAGTCGGGGCCATTTGGGTAGCGCCCTGAGAACGAGTTTACAAAGTAAGAGCTCATTTGGGTTATTTTGGAGGGCTTGATTTGTGGCTCGTGGTCGTTATAACCCTGTGCTTGACGATTTATGATGTATTAATGAATTATAGCGATGCACTGTACTTCGTTTTTGCGATGTGCGCGG
>VWZO01003032.1:30778-45679 GCA_013396975.1 Bucco capensis | reverse complement strand
CTTCCTCCTCCTCCTCCTCCTCCCTCCCTCCCTCCCGCGGAGCTCAGCGCGGGGGTGTGCGAGAGCTGCTCTGCGCGGACCGAGGTCTGCGCGAATATATGTATTTACACACATAAGAACGTATAGAACCACCCGATGGAAGCAGGGGGGGGGAAAGGGGGGGAAGAAAGTTAATTATCCACACATTCAGAAAACTTTAACCCCTCGTGTTTGCAAATCGCCCTCAAATGTCTGGGTACTTTGCTACAGTTCAAGGAAAAGGGGGGAAAAAGAAGGGGGGGAAAAGTTTTTTCTATGTTGATGTGGAGTTTGCAAGGAGGAGATCCCAACTGAGATTTGCTAGAGGAGAAGAAATCGCTTTTGACAACTTATTTCGCTTCGTGCTTGTCTAATTGCCATAGATGAGCTCTCCCTACTCAGGGAAGCTGCGCTCGCTTAGCTCAAACCTTGGCTTTTCAGATATTGCGTCTTCTNAGCTATTAGTAGTATATCGGAGATTGGGTTTTAGCTGAAGGGAGATGGCGTGGTGCCAGCGAGGGACACAAGGAAATACAACCATCTGATCATGGGCTGACCAATAGCAGGCGCCTGAGGTTGCAAAATAGCACCCATGAGGAGCTGAGATTGCACCAGGGACCCCCAAGAACAAACCGTCCACCCCCTTTTTCCCTCCCTTTTAAACAACAGAAAAGCACCCCCTTAACCAAATATATAATATCTGCCGAAAGAAACATTCCCGGCGCGCTCGGANTTTTTTTTTTCCCCTGTGTAAAAGCTCCATATTCCGGAGATAAATGGAAAATCGAAGTATTTCCTTTATCCCTTGTTAAATCCCGATCCCCTCCAGAGTCCGGTACCGCATTGTGCCCTCTTGCGTTATTTTGTTAATACCAAATCTATGCCCGACCTTTTATAGTTAAAAGGAAGCTTTAGTTTATGGTGAAAAGCTGAGTTTATTGATTGTTACCGATCGAGATGTTGCTTGGTTTGTTTCTGGTTTTAAAGGGGAGGAAAGCTGCTGGTGCCTTGGGGCTGCTGCCGTGGAGGTGCGCAGGGAGCCCGCGGGTTAGCATCCTCCTCCTCCTCCTTGAGCCCATCCCCACTGCAAACTACCTGCTTTAGCAAAGTTAAAAGGTTGGAAAGGAGAATTCCCGAAAGTCTCAAGCAATTCCCGGTCGCCCTAAAAGCTATACTTTGCTGTGGGCTTTACTTCTCTCGATTTTTGCTCTAGATGATGTGCTCTGCTCTACCTGGTGCATCCCATCTCCTCAGATCCTGGTTTGCTCAAGGTAGAGTTGGATCTCTACACGCCTTTTTTTTTTTTTTTAATGGGAAAATCAGATTGATCTCACAGAGGGGACAAAATCATCATCATAATAAAACAACAAACCCTCCAAACCCAACTAAATTAAACCCAGGATTGTCTTCCCCCCCCCTCCCCTCCCCTTCCTCCATCATTCCCCTTTTATCAAGGATTTGTTTCCTGCTCGAATTTGTAGCCATCTGTCTGTCGGGTCTTGTAGGCAATGTCACGCCTTATAATCCACACTCCTCTCGACTCGAATCTGTGAATGTGTGTGTGCTCCAAATCTAGGATTACATCTCTTCCCTGGTGTCTGTAGGGCTGCCAGTGAGACTCCCCTCTCTTGGACGGAGCTGGAAGGATCTCCTAAACCGGTATCTTATTACAAGCTAATTTATTTGAAACCTCGTGTTTACAGCAGCAAAGCCAAGATTGCTTCATGCCACGGCTGCAATGAACATTGCGACTGAAACGTAATCCTTATAATTCAAGGAAATAGCAGGCAAAGGAAGTACTTTCAATCCTCCACCCCCTCCCTCTCTGACTGATATCTCTTATATTTGTTCTTGCAGAGTTTCCCTTTGTGTATGGAATGGACCCAAACTTACGTAGATCTGCTTTATTGGTATGCAAGACCAAAAAAAAAAATGAGATTGAAAGGGAATGATGGCTAGAAAAGAGGGGGGAAAAAATATACTGGGATAAGAGCCTGAAGTGAGCTGCTTTGCAGGAGCCTGAACAGCTCATACATTGCTTTAGAGAATTGCGCAATGTTTGTGCCTCTGCAAACGCAGCGATTCTCTAGCACCATCAGCTCCGCAGGCAAATTTAGGGCTAAGAAATGGGATGGCCTGATAATTCAGTGCGTGAGTACCTTTGCTGAAAATATTTGCTCTCGTATATTTTGTTTTTTTCTCGCCCTTCTGGTGATTGCTTTGCAAATAAATCCCTCGAAACGGATCAAATCTCGCTCCCCCCGAGCTTTATCGTACTCAAATCCTGCTCATCCTCCTAACTTTGGGGCTAAACGTGGTTTTAGTTGGTTGGGTTGGTTTTGGCGTGATTTGACCGTCAACATTCTAAAAGAAAATTAAAATGCACTAATTGAATCTGACCGCTTGCTAATTGCTTATGGCTGACGTGTTAAGAGGAGCTACAGATGAAAAAATAATGCAGAAAAAGGATGAGCTAATAGATGGTTATTTGGGAGAGGAAAAGAAGAGAAGAAAACTTGATTCTTAAAGTGAGTTAAAAAACCCACAACCCAATGCCTGTCATAGTTTTCACCTTCTGGAGGGTCAGGCCCGCCGTTTAATTGATTTGCCACCTATAATACATGTAAATAGGAGCAGAGGTCTTAAACTGCACTAAATCTCGGAGAATTGAATGTTTAACACAGAGGTGCTTTCTATTAGCAGTTCAGTTCCTTTAAAAAGGAGGGGGGGGGGAAAATGTATACAATTCAATTTTAAACATGTAAACTCTCGGGCTATTAGTCTAGCTGTTTCCCAGACGCTCTCCTGCCTTCCCTGCCAAAGTTCGAAGGTAAATCTGAGATGGATTTGGCGAATATATTTTCTTTGGATGCCTCTAGCGCCAAGCTGAGCTGGAGGGAGCCAGAGCCAGAGCAAGAAAGGTTGCAGAAGAGAGATTATACAGTAGCCCTTAAGTTAGACCCTTCTTTTGAGGACATCTATGATCACATCTTTATTTACTCTTTGGCCTCATCTCCTCAAAAAACCCAACAAACTAAAACAAATAATCAAAAATAATAATAACATAAAGTAAAATAAGATCAAATAGACCATAAACCCCACAAACAGGCACAGAGTTTGCTAAGAAGGAGGCAATAAAGTGAGGAAGTTGCGAGAGACACCAGAAGGTGGACTAAGAGATTTAAAGCAGCTTTCCCCTCCTGACAGACCTCACTCAGCTGACAAGGTATAAACCCAGATAAAGAGAAATATTTGCAGGCTCTGCAATCCCAGATCTCTGCCAAGCAAGGTCTCATTTCTTGTCGCTTTGCTTTCCTCCCGGCCAGCAAAACCCCAAGCCCACCAAGCAGAGCCAGGCAGATAGATGAGGGGATTAAAGCCGCACGCAAACATTCCCAACTGCAAACAGAACAGAGCATTGCTTGTGCGAAAGCTCAAGCCGCTAAGTACTTGGTAGAAAGTTCAGTGCAGTTGGTTCCAATAAAAAATGAAACTCTTTTTTTTTTCCTTCTTTTTCCCCGCTTTTTTATTTTTTTTCCTCCTTTCCTCATGCGGAGCTGGAATTCCCGACCCTTCTGAAGTGAGAACACAGCGGGGGTTTCCCTACCGAGGGACTTATTGCAGCCATAAAGTCAAGCCAACACCACGAAAACACTTGAAAAAACCCCTTGTTCCTGGAGCCAGACAGAGAAAATTATTGGCAGCAGAGAAGCCTCCCCTGTCATGCTCATGCACACCCAAAACCACATTGGGAAAAAAAAAAAAAGAAAGTAAAATAACCCAAACTGAGCTCTGTAGAGCTCCAGGGATGAAGTATTTCAAACAATGATCCCTAAAGGTGTAAAAAAAATACCTTCTCTCCCCGCGCATAACCGCCTGGAACTTAATTTCCAGCAATTTAACTTTAATTTACCTGACTTCCCGAGCAGCGCATAATAACCTGGTTAATGGGAGCTTTCAAAAGAAGCAATAATAATCTACCATTGTTCCATTAAAGAGTGCAGCTAATTATTAACAACAACAAAAAAAAAAAGAAGGAGGGGGGATGTAGAAGGGGGAGAGGGACATTGGGAGACTCCAAATGCGTCCAGAGTGAAGTATTTGCGCGACAGCAAAGATTTAGGAAGGGAAAAGGAGGGGGATTGCTGGTCAGATAATATTGGGAAAGCAGGGAGAAGGAGAGGGAAAGGCGAGATGGCTCATGTAATGCGGAAAGGGAATGCTGGAGGGTATTGGGAATTACAGCATGGAACAAGTTAATCATGGCTGTGGCTGGTCAAAAGAGAAACTTCTTTTTTCCCCCTCTTTTTTTTTTTTTTCCTCCTTTAACATAGTCTCTGGACATCTCACTTTCTTCGAGAAAATGTCTTTAGTCTAGACGTAAACAGTTGCCAGGAAACTGTGTGGTAGAAGGAGAAAACGAGAGGGAGAAAGCGAGAGCGAGGGAGGGAGGGAGGGCGAGAGAGAAAGCTTTTAAAATCACAGACACGCATTGTCCCTTCAGAACCTACAGTAATTTAGGAGTAATCCCTCGTCTGCCTTTCCCCTCTGCGCCCTCCCCAGCAACCACCTCGTAGTCCTTTGGGCACGACTTGGCCATCTATTTTTCCAGAGCCACCGAAATGACCACTCCCGTGCAAGCAAGCAAGAAAAGCTCTTCTGCTTTTTGATGAGGAGCTTAAATCCCCTTCAAGCCCTCCAACATCATGATTGTATCCCCTTTTTACAGCATCTCCGCTGGTGTTGGAGCTCAGCAATCCACCAGCTACCTTCCATCTCCTGGCAGAGTGGATATGGGGAGACGTGAGCTTTTACCTATGGATGGATTAGCACGGAACGGCTGTACCCGAGTAGCAGCATTAGTTCGGGGGGGATGTATAGCTCAATGTACTCATAGAAGGCACCCACAGCCCCCGTGGGAGAGCACAGACAAGTCCGAGTGCATCCTACACATGTGTATCCAGATACTTTCAGGGTAGACATATAGCTAACAGCACAATTATCCCAGTACATCCTCTAGAGGTATATCCAGACACTTTAAGGTTAGATGTATAGCCAAAAGCATCATTGTGCAAGTGCATCCTACATATATACGTGTATATATATGTTTAAACTGCATGGAGAATCGGCAAAAAAAGCTTTTTTGGAGCAAGGTTTCTATATTACAGTAATTTACATAGATGTATATATTTTTACTCAGGAGCAAGAGCTTTGAGGTTAGACATATAGCCAAAAGCACAATTGTGTGAGTGCATCATATATATATATATATATATTTCCAGACACTTTTAGGACAGACATAAAGCCAAAAGCACAATTATGGAGGTGCCTCCTGTATATAACTGCAGACACTTTCAGGATAGACACATAGCCAAAAGCACAACTGTGTGACTACATCCTATATATGTACATCCAGACACTTGAATGTTAGACACAGAGCCAAAAGCACAATTGGGTGAGTTCATCCTATATATATCTATAAATATATATATCTCCAGACATTTGAAGGGCATAGACATACAGCCAAAAGCACAATTGCCCGAGTGCATCCTATATATGAATATCCAGACCTTTGAAGACTAGACATTTAGCCAAAAGCACAATTGTGCCAGTACATCCAAGATCTATTTATATGCAGACACTTTAAGGTTACACATAGAGCCAAAAGCACAATTCCCAGCAGGCTACCAGGACTGTAGCGCATCCAAGAGCAGGGTCAGGGAGATCCCTGGCACCGACACCCAACCGAGGACATGGAGAGGGCAGCCAGGCCACGGTCGTGTCCCGTGTGTCCCCCTCTTCCCCCCCACCGGGAAACCGACTGCAGGGAGCCCCCCGGGAGCCGCCGCCCGCCGCCGCCGACGGTAGATGGCAGCAAACGGCGGGGAATGGGCGAGCCCCGGCGGCGGCACCGGGGGGTGGTGATGGAGAACCGGGGGGTAGCCTCCCTGCACCCTGCTTTGCTTCGTAGCCTTCAAGAAACAAGCCAAGGGAGGATTAGGAGGTGAGGAACCGAGTGGTGGTACCAGCAGGGAGACCCCTCCCCAGTCACACACAGAGCGGAGCGGAGTACGGAGATGACTCGAGCATCCCACCTCAAACCGGGATGAAATGATCCAAAAGACCTGCCCGCAGCCAGGTGCGGAGCTTCCACAAGTGGTTGCCCACGCGAGATGTGGTAGAATCGACCCCCCCCTAAAAAAAACCACATTCTGGAGAAAGATTTCTACGTTACATTCAATTTTTTTATCCCTTTTTTGTCCCCCCTCTTATTCAAGAACAAACCCAATGAGCACGGGGAAAAGCAGAGCAGGCGCTGGAACCGGTCTTAATATATATGTATAATTTTTTTACCCTGGTGATTTATGAAAAATATAACAGGCTCGGGAAGAAAGAGCAGTTTAAAAATGACTTTCTGTTTATGATTTCCACGGCTCGCTATCATTTTTCCCCTTGTCCGCACAATATTCAAGGCACAGGCAGTTTTAGGTGAGATAAATCGTCACGTCATCAAACGGTTTATGCTTAAAGTAATGAATCTCTTCTTACTCAACCTCGCCTCGCACACACAGACTCTTACATTATCTTATTTAAGAATCACCTCGTCGCAGGAGCAATCTCAACACAAGACCTCTTGAAATCAAAGGGGAGGGGGGAAAAACCCCAACCAAACCGAAAAAAAACCACATATAAAATGACGAGCATCTCTGGATAAATATTTTCCTTAAGCCAAAAGCGAGCGTTGGGGTATCAGGGAGGGAAGGAGGGAGAGGGAGGTTTGCAGAGAACCTGGTGTGGAAATGCTTCTGGCACACAGTGGGATGAAACCCAAGCCGGTATTCCGGCCGGGAATGCTGTAAAGCCCCGTGAACACTGCAGAACGCAATTAAATACAAGGAGCTTTATTACATCGTAACGTCAGCTTCATTTGGGAGTTTCAGGAGGGGGAAAAAAGAAAATTACAATGAGAGCTCTGCGCTCTGGGTTGGCTTCATTCTTATTATCCTTTTTTTTTTTTTTCCCATCTCTTTTATTTTTTTTTTGTTTTGTTTTGTTCCCCCCGTCCCTTCTTTTTTTTTTTAAACAAACTAATTTCCAGAACCTTATTTCCAAGGACTGCCGCGAACTGCCCTCTCCGAAGAAACCACCCACATCATAATGACCCAGGAGAGCAACGCAAAAACCCAACTGGCTTCCACACAAACTTCGCCAAATTACTGAGCTCGCCTGAAGACAGGCAAACTGGCAGGAGATGCTACGAGGGGGGAACAAAATAAAACACCACAACTACCCACAAAGGGTTTGGGGTTGGTTTGTTGTTTGGTTGGGTTTGTTTTTTTTTCAAGCCAGTGACTAAAAGCCTCCTCCGTCATCCAGCTACTGCAAAATCCTTCATTCCAAGTCTACTATCTCCAGGTGACCGTACAGGCTTTATTTTTTCTTTCTTATTCCGTTATTTCCTTTCATTTCTCTTAACAACCTTCCTTAATAACCTTTCTTATTTTCCTCCTCTCTTTCTTTCTCATTCTCTCTCTTTCATTCTTACGTTTCTTGTCTTTTCTTTCTCGAATTCTATCTTTCCTTCCCTCGATTCCTTTCTTTCCTCTTTCTCCATTCCTCCTCCTCCTCTCTCCTTTTCTCTACCTTTACGCTACACTTTTAGGGGGAAGTTGTCCCTTGAACAGATTTCCACCACCCCTGATTCCTCCTTTCTCCATCACTCCCACCCTTTGCTTTCTATTTTGCCCCCTCCCTGGCTAGAAGGGGAGAAGGAGATGGGGACTGCAATAGAAAAAACACCTTTATAAATGCATTTTTTTTTCCCCCATAGAAATAAAAATAATAAATAAACGAAGAGAAACAGAGATCATTCCCTTACCTTTTGATGTCCATTTCTGTGGTCTAAGTACAAGACATTGGGAGGGAGAGAGGCAGCCTTTTGGTTATCTGTTAGCTGCCAAATATTGTCCCAACCTGAGAGCCGTCGGTTGCCTCTCTGACTTGGGGACGAAGAAAGAGCTTCTTGCCTTTCTGTCATGGGCATAGAAAATGGAGTAACTTCCCTCTTTGCCAAAGGAGGAGTTGAGCATCCACTCCAGCCGGAATCTCCTCTGCCTTGCCATCATTACTACTGAGATTCCAAAAGCAGCAGGCAAAATGAAAAGAAGGAAAAATAATGGGGGGGGGGGGGGGGGGAAAAAAAAAAAAAAAGAAAAAAAAAAAAAAAAAAAAAAGAGGGGGGGGGGGGGGGGGAGGGAATAAAAAAAAGAAAAGAAAAAGAAAAGAAAAGGATATAATTCTTTTGCTCTGGGTGGGTGAAGAGGTGGGTGCCTGGTGTCTGCGTGTAGTTGGGGGTCTAAGCATTCCCCCCACACACACACACACCCTGTCCCTCCCCTCTCTTTTTTCTTTGAGCCCTAATCGAGCTTATACACCAAAAGTAAAAAAATGTAAAGAGGCGAGAGCCCTATAGAGGACACTGATCCGACCCAAGGTGCAGCGGACAGAAGAATGGTGCAATATAACCACATGGGAAATAATAAAAAGTTCATGTTCACGGTTAGCAGTCCACATGACCGGCTCTGGCCAATCCCAGAACCCAGCCACTCATAAAGTTCTATCACAAAGTTGTAAATTTTCATAAAACAACAAGGAATTTATTGCATTTCTTCATGACCGGTTTAACAGCAGCCTTTTTCTTAGCCGCCATCTTCTTTCCCCCCCCTTTTTTTTTTTTTAAACCCAACCAAAAATATNGAATTTTCTGGAACCTCTAGGTTTTTTCCTACCCTCATCCCTGCGCTACACAGAGCGCTCCTGGAATGAGATTGCACCAAGGGATTTCAGCAGGGAGAAAGGAAGATTTTTCCTCTTTCTTTTCCCCCTTCCCTCTTCACATGGGAATTTCAGCGTGCGAAAGGCAGAAGAGCTGCTGCCTTTAATAATGGGCATCCCATAATTAGGATATGTAGCACATCCCTAGGTGGGGTAGAGGTGGGCGAGCAGATGCTTTGACGTGGCATCTGATTTTCGCTACAAAACCTGCTCAAGGATGATGCCCTGCGAGCCTCCACTTTAGGATATGAAATCATTTGTGGTGTGGGTGGTGGAAAAGCAGAGAGGGAAGGAAAAGGAGAAGGTAGACATCTACCATCACCAAATCCTTCCCAAGCTCTCTGCGTGATTTTATTCTTTAATTAGGGCGGTGTTGGTTTTTTTTTCCCCTTCCCTGAGCATCTTGCGTTCGAGGAGTAAAATTCCGTANTAACGCAATTAGGATGCTTTTCTGCTGAAAAAGACAATTAAGAGATTTCAGGGAGGGGGAGGAAATAAAAAAAAAAGGTAATAAAAGGGTGGGAGGTTTGCTTATGTTCTAGGTAGGGTATCCCCGTAGCCAGACACCCCAATACCCCTCGGGTCNGAAGGAGAGGGAAGGAGGGGGGGGGGGAAGAAGAGAGAGAGCAGCGGAGGATGCTCCCCCGCGTAAGGGCTTGAAATTCACNCCCCCCCCCCCCACACACACACACACCCCCAGAATGAAGAGCTCGGACTAGGCTTTTAAATGAGGGGGGAAAGCATAGTAAAACAGTGGGGTTCAGCCCGGAGGTTGGATGTCTTTTTTTGTTGTTGTTGTTACTTTAACGCAATTAGGATGCTTTTCTGCTGANACTTTAACGCAATTAGGATGCTTTTCTGCTGAAAAAGACAATTAAGAGATTTCAGGGAGGGGGAGGAAATAAAAAAAAAAGGTAATAAAAGGGTGGGAGGTTTGCTTATGTTCTAGGTAGGGTATCCCCGTAGCCAGACACCCCAATACCCCTCGGGTCCTGCTTAGGGGGGGGGGATGCTCCAGCAAGGTGGGACATTCTACGCCGGGAATCGCTGCCCTGGTTTTTGGCTCTTAAAAGCATCGCTAGGATTCTGCTTTTCATGGAATTCTCCTCAATTCCTGCGTGTCCCCCGGCTGCAGAGGTCCGTGCAGAGGGTNTTTTTTTGGGGGGTTTATTTCTATTTTTTTTCCCCCCCTACTCTCACCCTGCGTTTAATTGCTTTAATTTATTTTATGCGCGCGTTGATGCTCAACATTATTTGGTGCTAATGAAAGAGTTCCACTCCCCGCTAAAGTCGCTGAAGGGTGGAGGGAAAAGCTAAAAAAAAATAAATATATATATATACACGGCAAATTAGATCGAATTTCTGCAAATTAGCTACAAGTAGAATTAAAGCAAGGGGCGGAAAGGCTATTTGGGCTGAATTTGGCTTCTCTGCATTCCTCCTTTATGTTCTTACCTTCTTCAATAATAGCCCAAGCGCAATCAAGAGGGGAAAAAGGAACCCAAGGAGCATTCCGAGAGCTCCGATTATCAATTTTACCTTAGGATATTCGCCAAATCTATTGGAAAGGGAGTAAAATTTTGAAGGGGTAGGCTGGCCTAAAAAAAACCAGAAGTTTAGGGTGGTAGATCGAGGCACGGAGTCACCTAAACGGATCTGAGAGTGTCTTAATTTTATATGGGAAATAAGCGATTCCAAAAGCCCCCGTGTTGTTTTTAATAGGAAAAGGAGAAGGAACCCAAGGCGCTGGTAAATGATTGGAGATTTTCATTTTATTTCGAAGAAGAATAATCACAGACAAGGAGAAAAATAAAAATAATAAAGCAACGCGTCGCCATTAAATAATTTGCTACTTTGCTATACAACATTTTACGTAGCACAATATTAATTCCTCTTCTTTTTTCTTTTTTTTCCCCCTTTTCTATTTTATTTATTTTTTTTTTAATTTTATTTCCTAAAGACTTGAACATGGAAGATATTCCAGGTCAAAATATCCACAGACAAAAGAGCATAGCCAAGGAGAAAAGGAACCACCGAGGTTACAGGGAGAAGGACGTCATGATCATTCGTATTATGTACAGGGCTCTAGCTGCTAAGTGTAATTTGCATTCAGACTTTCAGGTCACATTATCTAAATTAGAAAGGTGCTAAACACGACCACGTTACTTCATAGCCAGGAAAAATCAAAGGACACAGCGAAGTACAAACGGAGCTTTACAAATGACTTGGACTAGAGGAAGACTCACATAGAGAAAAAAAAAACCGTGTCTATTCGGACTCTAAAGCCACGTTTCATAGGTAGATAGTCATTCTATTGTACAAAAAAAAAAAAAAAGGACTTTAATATAGGTAGTATAATTTTTTTTTCAGTGTCAGGAAACACAATGTATCATTCCTAAGGTTTTTAATTATTTATGCACTTCTCTATTTTATTATATAGTCTTTTTGTTGTTGTTTCTCCTGTGTGTTTCTTTTGCTTTTTTCCTCCTCCTTTTCCATCTCGAGTGGGTTTCCCACTTTTCCCTCTCTCTCCTTTTTCATTCCTCCTCGTCCTCCTCCGCCTCTGCTTTTTCCTGGCTGTTGGAGCCGGAGCAAGCAGTTTTATTCTCTTTTTTCCACTTCATGCGCCTGTTCTGGAACCAGATTTTGATCTGTCTCTCGGTGAGACACAGAGCGTGGGCGATCTCGATGCGTCTCCTCCTCGTCAGGTAACGGTTGTAGTGAAATTCCTTCTCCAGCTCCAGGGTTTGGTACCTGGTGTAGGTTTGCCTACCGCGTTTTCTGTCCGTGCCTGGGAAAGAAAGGCAGATTTGGATCAGTTGGAGGTTTTAAAGGACTGCTAATTCGGTTTGTTCTCTCGCTTTTGTCCTCTCCATCTACTGCAATCCCACGAGAGGACAAAACCCCTGGAGGAACTGTGCCACCTGGGACAACCTTTCTTGCTATTGGCAAGATCTACCCCTTTCTCCTCGAGGCTTTGCCCACCTCATCCTCCCTGTTTCTCAACCCCCAAACCATCCCAGCTCATCCCAGTTCCCTTCCTCTAGGAAAAGCTTGCAGAGCTTTTTGTGTCTCTGCTTGGCTGCGAGGGAACAACAAACTTCAGGAAGTTGCCTGCTCATACTCTGAGCTCCTGCTTCCATTTTCCTTTGGACACCAGAAATTTCGTGCGCTTGGGGAACCAAGAGAGAAACAAAATCGCGAGAGGCTTCTGCTCCCTACACAAATCCAACTATTTGTCCTCTCCTAAAGCTGTCATCAGGTGCCTGATGATCTTAGTGATGGTCCTAATTATTTCGGGGAATATTTGGGGCACAAGAGTGACTTCGGGGGCTTCTACCTCCAGGCTGCTCTTGTGGAAGGGTTGGCAGATGGGAAGCTCCTCAATATCTACCCCAGACTCCTCAAGCACCCTCCAGCTGCCTGCGAGCAGCAGGGTTTGGAGAGGGCCCAGCTCCTAATTCTCCGACATTTCCTGCAGCTTGATTGGAAATAATTCCACAATATGGTGTTTGTGATCCTGTCTTTATTCCCTGTGTAAATGCGGTGTAGATCCATAGGATCAGGCATTCCCTCTCAGAGTAGTTGGGATGGCAAACAGCAGCTTTCAGCCTCTCCTCCACGCATTCCACTGGGACTCCTCTTTCTCCTCTTTTTTTTTAATCCCCCCACCTCTCTTTCTTGTTAAAAGAAGAAAAGATTCAGTCATTAAAAGGAGAGGAGGGGGGGGTGGGAAAAAAAAAAACCCCGGCAAAATAGCCAGGCTAGCTGTAAAGTAAAAATGTGCAGGTCGTGGAATGTGGGTTGTAAAATCCGCTGAGGAGAGAGCCATAAACTGCTGCTGAATAGGGATAACAACTCTATCTCTGCTCCCTGATGAAATTCCACAAGCGCGATTGCACAGTGAGCATGAGGCACCGGGAAGTGGGGGGTAGGGAAGAGGGATTGAAGGAGGACCCCATTTTTAGGGACGAAGTCTTGTTTTTCTGCCCTTTAGGCTCAGTTGATTCCAGAACATCCAGATTTTGATGGGTTTTTTTTAAGCGTAGGACCCTCCACATTTACCCAAGCCTTCTCTGATGTTGATCCTCACAACGTAACCCAGGCTAAAAGAGGGGTGGATGTGTGGGGGGGGTGTCCTTAAATCTAAAGGCAGAGAAAAGCAGAGCTGAAGTGTTTACGACCAGAAATATTCAGTCTTTGATAAATCAACTGTACAAGTGAATGAATTATGGAGCAGGTAATGGAAAGAACTGACCACCAAATAAGTCTGAGGGTAACTCCTGCCTTTATAAGCAGTTATAGATTGGCTGCTTCGCTATTTTTCTTTCTCCTCTCCTTCGCAGGGAGGTTGACTCACACTCCTCTCGCCCCTCAGGTTTCCTAACAAGACCCTTCCCAAATATTTGGCCGCGGAAGGAGGGAAGGAAGGAGGCTCGCAAGGATGCTCTCAAGTTGCAGTCTGGCAAGGCAGAAGGAGAAGCCGGAGCGGCTGGAAAAGGAGCTCACACACCTTCCCCTCGGCTCCCAGACGGGACAGCAAAGCCTTTTCCCCACCTTCTCAGGATTACACGAGTGTAAACACCAACACGCGTGAACACGGACAGCGGTTCCGAGCTGGGGGAGCCCAAGCCGGGAGGCAGTGATGCCCCAAGCCCCTTCCCGAGCGAGGGAAATGGATGTTTATTAAATGTTAATTGATATTAATACCCTGAGACGGAGCTCGATGGACAGGGAAGGCAGCGGAGCCTCCCGGCCTTCAGCAGCTTTGGACTTGGGGATACATGTACAAGGGGGTGCGTGTCCCGGCGTGGGGCATCCCCCCACCCTTCATCACTCCAGCCCTTCAGCAGGGCCACATTGAGCACCCCAAAAAAGCTTTCCTCAACGTGCTGAGCACACTGCGGTGATGTCTTTTCGAGAGGTTATAGAAAACCTTCACCCCTCTATATCCAACCATCCCTCCATCCCACCATCCCTCCATATGCCAGCCGGAGCATCCCCGTTTGGCGAGTGGGGCTTTTCATTGCCCCAGGGATGATGTGTTGCTTGTTCCTGATGGCAATTCGCTACCCTTAACCACAGTGCCTGGGACACGGTGGTGAGGGGCTGGCAGAGGAAAGGGTTTTTGCAATCTAACAGCAAACAAGCCAAGCGCCTCCCATAAACAGTTCCTTGCAGAACCGATATCTCTGTCTACATGGAGGCGAGCACAAATCTCCATCCTGTAAAGATAGGAGAAGAAGAAGGGGCTGCCCATTATTTCTGCAGCTCTGTCTGTCCCTTCTAAGACAAACTGCCTTTTGCATGGCACATCCAGAGTCCCAGCAGCACCAATAAATATTTAAANTTTCTCTTTTTTTTTTTAGGGAAGGCTGAAGCTTACCTGTGCTCCTCATCCAGGGATAGATACGGAAGTTAGTGTCGCTTTGCAAATCGGAGTCCCTCTGGTCCGTTTTGCTGCAATTCTGCTTGGAAGCATCTCCCGGGCACATCATGGAGAGGTTTTGCTCAAAGGGGGAACAGTGCATGTTGAAGGAGCTGGGTTCCAGGCTGTAACCCGAAGAGTACATGCTGGGGGGTTGGGGGTGGACGCTGCTGCCAGTGGAGTAGAGCCCAGGCATGGATGCTGCGAAAGGAGGAGTGGAGCTGGCCCCATAGCCTGTTCGTTGGCTGTTGGAAGCGAAAGCGCAAGAAGTTTGCTCAGGAAATACTCCGGATGGGAAAACCGAACTTGCGGCTTGATATTTAGAAAATAAAGCGTTGGCATAATACAAGGAGCTCATAATTTGCCTTTTGGGTGATTTGTAGATCGGGATGGTTTAGTGTCGGATATTTTTTTTTTTTTCCCCTCTCTCTCTCTCTCTTTCTTTTTTTTTTCTTTTCTTTTTTTTTTTTTTTACGAGGGGGACCGTGATATATTACGGAATTAAGAGTCCAGATTTACACCAAAAAGGAGCCTTTTTCCTCCCGGCCCATGTGACGCGGGGGCACGTGGCTGCGGCAGCGCCAATCGCCTCCTGCTCCCTCCTCGGGGGCAAAGAAGGG
>VWZO01003032.1:701-18560 GCA_013396975.1 Bucco capensis | reverse complement strand
TTTTTTTTTTTTCCGCCCTTTCAAGAGGAATTGAAGTGGAGGAAATTTCAGCTACTTGATTCTTATCTCGGGATGGTGATGGTGGAGGGGAGGGAAAAAAAAACCAAGCAGGAACACTTTCCCCAAACTCCAATCTGCCTATCGCTGCTTCCCAGAGCGCTTCTGCTCGGTAGATAAAAGTCATCTAGCCAAAAACCTGACGCTAAGGAGCTTCTGAGAGCTGATTTGCAGTGGTTCGTGCAGGAATAAATGTCTTTTTTTTTTGTTTTCCCCTTATTTCCTGCCTCTTCTTCTATTAAAACAAGCCACCTTACACTCGCCACGTTCCTAGAAAACTTCCTGGCAGCTAAATATATAAATTTTCATAGGGGAAGGCAAAAGAAAAAGTAAAGCGAGAGAGGTTTATTTGGGTATTTTCCATCCACTCTCAGCTGCAGAACTTTTCGCATACTTTAAAAGCCACAGTAGAAAGAGAAAACGAGCTTCAACATTCACAGAAACACAACCACAANCACCCCCCCCCCCAAAAAAAAACAATCCAACAAAACCCCTTTCGAGATTCAAGTATTAACATCTCAACAAACAGGAGGGAGAAGAACTAAACCCAGGCTAGGCTTGGCACTTTATCTCTGCAGCAGCCTAAGGCTTGAAGGAAAAGTCAATTCACAATAAATTATAAATATGCTAGCACTAAGAACACAACCTTCCCCTCCCTTAGAGCTCTACCAAGGTAGTTTGGTTCTTTTTTTTTTGTTTGTTTGTTTGTTTTGTTTTTGTCTTTTTTTTTTAACTAGAAAATCCCATTCTTCCTCTGCTCTAAAAGTTAGGAATAAGTTGGCAGGGGTTCTTCCGACCCTCCCTCTCCTTTTTTTTTTCCCCTCTCCTCAATAATTTACAATGCTGCTCTGAAAGTGCCCCCCACATACACACTCTCTTTCTCTCTCTCTCTCTCTCTTTCACCTCCCTCCTTGCTTTTTTTCCTCTTCCAAGCAACCCAGTATAAAACTACCAGATGAGGAGGGTTGGTGTTTTTTTGCCTGTAAAGATCCTACTAAACTTCCAAATCCAAGACTCCTATTTGCCATGGCACTACTGGAATAAAAATCCTTCATAATAAAACTAATTTAGGGGGAAAAGGGAGGGGGGGGGAGGAGGGCAAGAAAAAAAGGACTCCAAATGCAGTTAGGAGTTGGGCTGTCAGGAATCGACTCTCCCAGTAGAAAGTGGGCAAATTGGGGGGTGATTTGTGGGGTGCAATTAAAGGCAAGTCTTACGAATGTGTGTGTGTGTGTGTGTGTCTTGCAAGCTGTTGAGGGAAATCGTCTGGTTCCTTGAGCATCTCAGCGTGTGGAAAAGCGTGTTGAAGTGTGTTTCTGAGTGTGTGTTTGTGTGTGTGCAGCAGGGTGTTGTGAATGTTCGAGAGAGAATCATTGTCCTCATAGAGCATCATTGTCCTTAGGTGGAGAAAGAAAAGGGCACACAAGACAGAGAAGGTTTGCTAGGGGATTGGGCCACGGTTGGTTATTTTTTTTTCTGTAGCCAGTTGTCTTTTTCCAGGGAGAAAAAAATAAATGCCAGCAGAGAAAGCTACTGCTCAGACAGGAGCTTGTGTCTAGGTTACACTGGAAGGAGAAAAAAAGGGAAAGGGGGGGGGAAAAATAGAGAAGAAAAAAAAACAACAGAAAAGAAAGAAAACCCAGCATGTGTCCCCAAAAAGGAGCTGCAGTTTTGGCTAAGTTGCCTTCGATGTGGCAAGAAAAAACAAAAAGGAAAGAAGAAGCAGCAACACCTCACATGCAAAAGTGGAGAAGGGAAACGACGAGGAGGGTTTTTCCCCCCCCCCACCCCCTCGTGTTTTGGGGGGATGTGGCAGCACTGCAGTGGGGTGCGTGACCCTGGAGGCTAGGAGCTGGGTGGGGAGAAAGAGGTGGGGGGAAAAAAGGGGCTGGCTGCTGCTTTTCTGGGTTGTTTTGTTTTGTTTTGTTTTTCATTCTTTGCCCTGCTCCTTGTTCATTTTCTTCATTTTCATCCTTCGGTTCTGAAACCAGATTTTGACTTGTCTCTCACTCAGGTTGAGGAGTCTGGCCACTTCGTGTCTACGGTCCCTCGTCAGGTACATATTGAATAAAAACTCCTTCTCTAGTTCCAGGGTCTGGTATTTGGTGTAAGGGCATCGTTTTTTCCTGGACGAACGGGCGTGAAGCCAGCTGGCAGCTGGGTTGGCTGAAAGAAAAGCACCAAGATCAATAGAAGGCAGCTTGAGTGTTTCTCAGAAGGTTTTAATCATGGCATCAAATATTAAGGTTCTACAGAAGGCAGCTGTGCAAAATACTCCTGCTAGAGGAGTCAGCAGACGAGCTTGAGGATCCTATGGCATCATAGAGACCAGGAAGGGGGCTCGATCCCCAAATCTCACTGTACATGCACCTCGTGTCCGTCCTCCCCCCCCCACACACACACAAGTGTGTCCTGGGTGTTGGGAGGGGGCTGTAGGCACAGGCTTGTGTGTGGGAACACACATTTCCATGCACACACACACACGTGTGTGGGAACACACATGTTTCCATGCACACACACGTGTGTGGGAACACACACATTTCCATGCACACACACACGTGTGTGGGAACACACATATTTCCATGCACACACACACACGTGTGTGGGAACACACACATTTCCATGCACACACACACACACACGTGTGTGGGAACACACATTTCCACGCACACATATCCCTCTCCACACGTTTGTGCACACACATCTTCCCTTGCTCACTCTTGTCTGTGCACATCCATCTCTGGATACCCATGTGCATGCACATCCATGGCTCTGCACACACATGTTTCCATGCTCACTAAGGCGTGTGCACATGCCTGTTTTCCATGCATACACATATCTATACACACACACACACACACTTATGTGCCTGCACACGCGTGTTTCCATGCACATCTGCCTCTACACACTCCTCTCTGTGCACACACACGTTTCCACGCACACTAAGTGTTTCCACGCACACTCCTGCCCGTGCACACACATTTCCAGTCTCTGCACACCCTTTATGTGTGCACACACCTATTTCCATGCACACACACGCCTTGATGTGTGCACACACGTGTCTGTGCACACTTGCATCTTTAGCTGCACACGTGCCTCTAGCAGAGCTCCCCCCACTTTTCCCTAGCTCCATCTCTGCCAGGTAAACACCCACATGCCCTTAGAGATTTCCATAACATCCATCTGCACATTACACATGATATATACAATGAAATCAGCGCAAAAATACATATATCTATATTTTCTCCCCCCCCCAGACCTGTTTTCCCACGTGGCTACAGATTTACTCCTTTTCTAGGGAAATAGCAGAGAGAGGAGGTCTGGCAAAACCTTTCATAAATCCTGTTTTTTCTTCTTTTTTTCTCTCTCCACATTTTTTTTCCTTCTGTGTGGCAAGAAAACAGTCTCGATACAATAAACATCCTCTGAGGACTGGTTTGGACCCTGCTGCTGGAGATCTGGACAGTGTTAACCCAGAGCCATGGATATTTGCAGAGGGCTGTGAATGCAGCCAAAAATAAATAAGCAAGCTGCCGGTTCCCCTCGCGTGTGGGAGAAGTTAGGTGGGAATCTGGGGCAAAATAGGACGTTGCAGGAATGAGCCTGTGGAAGGAGAGGGAGGAGGGGGGGGGAGAAACACAACATTTTTGGGAGCAGAATTCCTTCCCCCCCACCCCTCCTCCTCCTCAACAGGGTCGCATCTAAAAGTGAAGTGGTTTTAGGGTAAATAATGGAGCCTTTCCTAATCACATGCAAATATTAGCACGCGGAGAGGATGGAATGAAAGGTTCTAGACGGATCATGGATCTCTATTTTATTTCCTTTACCTCCTCTGAAATGATGACCGAAGTCATAAACCTTTACACCAATGAAATGGACCATTATAAATATATATATATATGTGTATAAACACACACATCCGAGTGCCAACAGAAGGTTTCCTCTCCTTCCAATATTGAATATCTCTCCAAAAAGAAGCCAGTTCATTTTTCCCTGGAAGCACTGCCCCTTACAAATTTGCACGGCGATTTCCTTCATGTAATTGTCTTGATCTAATATGCAGAATTAAATATTCAAGAGGAGGAAAGCTGTTAATAATTGATACTGTTAATCCTGCTAGCCAGCCTTTTAATGGCAACGGAGAGCTCAGCTCCAGAACGGAGTTTTTATTCGGTTCGCCTTGATTTTTTTGGAGGGGGGGGGGAAGGTTGGGTTATATTTTGGATCGTTAAAACCGAAGCTGGTTTTAAACACCAGGGTTGCTTTATCGGAGAAAAACAGAAATATAAGGTCCTGCTGCATGTTTTCTTTCGAAACCAGCAAAGAAATGAACAGCTGCAAAGAAACGAACAGTGCAGAGGGAGGAGAATTCATTAGGAAGAAATACTTGCGAGGATTGGAAGAGTCAGGGAAATTGGTGGAAGTCTTTTCTGCAAACCCAACTCCATCTTCCAGCCCCTGGCAGGCACTCAGCTTCAGCCCAAATTCAACTATTCTTTCCAACCAAATCATGCCTCGTAACCACATGCCAAAGAAACCACACAGCATCCTCTTAGCAGCGCGGCTTCCCTGCACTAACTTATAACTTCATCAAGGTTTTTCTTGGACAAGAGTTTTATATATTCAATTTCAGGGATATTTGAGCACAGAACCTGGAGATTTAATTCTCTCCAAGCATTCACCTCACGGTTGCAGTTTGTTCTGGATCTCTGCCCAGTACAATAGAACAGGACTTGCTTTTTGTGTGTGAGTGTGTGTGTGTCTGTCTGCAAGTTAAATGATAGCGGGAAAAAAAGGGGAAAAAAAATAGAAAGAAGAAGAAAAAAAAGAAAAGTCACCATAACATCCTGCACAAGGAGAAGAGGAAATGATGAGGGGCGAGAATATACTGGATTTTTACTCCTGTGCTTGCAATGGCAAACTCTGCTGCTGTGCAACTTAGAGGGGGAGGAGGGAAAGAAAAATAGAAGTTAATTCAAGGGGAAAAAAGAATGACTGTGTCAGGGAGTCCTACACGGGCTCCGAGGAGGGGTAGTTTGGAAAACTTGGGCTTTCCCTGCGAAATATTTATCATGAGGGTGAAGCCAAGTTTCTCTTTGCCTCCTGCTTGGGCTTTGGCTCCGGTTTTACCTTTCAGTTGGCAACCAGGTACCAAAGGGATCGGCATGAGGTGAAGAGACTGAGTCTTTCTTACTCATTCACCATTGCATTATTGTTATTATTACCACTATTATAACCATTATTATTAATAATAGGATTATTAACAGCATTATGGATAGTATTAGTAAATATTCTAGGCGAATAATTATTTTCGGGGGGGGGGGAAACATAGACAAGCCATCTCTCAGAAAAAAACCCTATGCTGAAGTTTAAGTGTTTCCCCAATCTGGCTACATTACAAATAAGAGCTAATTAAGTTGGAAGCACGCACACCCCCCCCCCCCCCTCCCTTCTTGGGTTGTTTTTTGGGGGTTGTCTGTTGTTTTTTGGATTTTTTTGCTAGAAAGCAGCGTGGCTTTGCAATATTCATACCTCGAACCGTTGCATTTCCTAACTAAATAATTAGCCACAAATAAACACCCAAACGCGAGGAATAAAGGCAGGCACCAGCACCCAAACCCCGAGCGGAACTGGAGGGTGGGGGGAGGACCCCGAGCCCGTCCCTGCCGCTACCGGTAGCTCGGGCACGGGCAAAGCTCCTGCTGTCCTTCACTTCCCCCACCTCAACTTCTCCTCGGGAATTTCTCTTTTTCCCCCCTTTTTTTATCTCCTTCTCCACCTTTCTCCCCAACATTCCCTGCCTCCCTCTATCCCTTCCCATCCTTTCCCATCCCTTCCCCACCGCCCGCTCCCGCTTACTAACGTGGTCCCTGCCGGCGGATCCAGCTCTGTAGCAGAGAGGATGATTCGCTTCAGCTTTTGTCCTCTCTGGACTCTCTTGAAGCTGAGAGACGACGCTCATTTTTATTTTTATTTTTATTTACCGGCAGAGACAATGCCACCACCACCCCCCTCCCGCCCGCTCCTTTTCCCTTCCCTTCCGCTCCCCTCCCCACCTCTCTCCCCTTTAGGTTGGCATCAGCAAGCAGAAGGCTTTTCTTTCAGCCCCTATCTTCCCAACTTTCCGCAGCATTGTCCCCCTTTTTTTATTGCACCTCCTCCAGCTTTTATCCTGTTTACTTCCTCACTTTTATAACTTACTTTGATCTGTCCTGTCTTTGTCTTCGCTTCCTTCACAAACTTTATTGTCCTCGAAGCTGGGCCTTTGATTGGAAACGATCCCTTCCCTTGGAGCAGAAGTTTCTAAATTGTACTCCTGTGTTCCCTGTTTATGGACATCCCCAGGACGGGCCAGCAGCGGCTCTGCCTTAACGGATCCCTGCCCAGGGAGGTTCTCTGCTCTGGGTACCGGATCCAGCCAGCTCCGGAGATACCTGCTATCAGCTGGGACGCTTTGATGTTGAATATATGGATGGTAGACGGCAGGAAGGGTACCAGAAGAATGTGGATTCAAAGGAGTCCAGGAGGCGCTGAAAACTGGAGGTTTTGGCTGAAAACTACAAGAGGGGAATTCTAGATGCTCATTGTGGCCAGCTTGCCTGGAACTGGTATATTGGCCAGATGAAAATTTAGCTGAAGGCGAATCTTCACTTTCGTGACTTATAATAGAGTCGACATAATAATTGCTAAGAGTCCCAGAAATGGACATTCTCAGACATCATACAAAGCACGGTTCAAGGAAGGGAAAAAAAAAAAAACACACACAAAACCAAAACAACAAAACAAACCCCACACAAAACAACCAACAAACCCCCCCAAAAAAATGAAGAGAGAAAAAAAAAAAATCAATTCAAACGCTAAAAAATCAAACCTATAGGACAGCTCTAGATTTGTACTCGACCCCCTTTTTTCCTCTCCCAACTTCCCAGCCAACAAAGTACAGTTGGGGCTGCTGTGTTGTGAAGCTCCCAGCAAAATGATTGGTCAAACTTTTTTCGTGTGCCTGATAAAGCGTCAGTCTGGGCGTAAATCAATCGCAGCCGAGGGGGCTGCGCTGCGCTGTCATCCGCCCTTGCATTCCATATCAAGGATGGATTGTTTTATGTTTATGCAATGTTGCAAAACGTCAGGAGTTTCGTGGGGAAAGGGAAGAGAGAGAAAAAAAAATAATAAATAAAGAGGAAAGAGAGATAAAAGCTATTCTTTGCCACTCGAGCTCCAGAGTATGATAGTAAAAACCACAGAGAATAAGTCCAAACCATCACTATCCTACCCCCTCCCGCGGTGATTTCATATACATCCATATGTGTGCGTGTTCCAGGCATCCATCCCCAAATCCATACACACATCTATGCCTTTTTTGTGTGTGTGTGTGAAGGAAAAGATGGATCTAGGTAGCAGGAATGGTGGGGAGGGGGGTTGGCAATAATTAACCGGCTGCACTGGGAAAAAATGGATGGTTAACATGCTCAAATAAATGTGGCTAAAGATGACATTTTAAATGTCACTGGGCATGGACGTGGCTTTGCACACTTGGAGCAGCAAGCTGCTGAGCTGCAAGCCCCTGGATATATCCCAAGCTTGCCTTAGATTTAATGCACACACACACACAAATATATATAAATATATATATATATATATGATATTTCTGCCTATGAAGCTATGTTCGCACATTGCTGGGCATAATTTCTGCCTTGCTTTGCTGGGGCTTAAAAATACTTCCCCCACATTGCTGAAATCAGAAGCCTTCATTTAACTTTACAAGGCTAGTAAAATCCAGCGAGCCACTGATCCGGCTTTGTTACCGAATGCCTTCAACTTGTGATGGTTAAAGAGTTTAATAAAACTTACATTAGCTTTCTTTGATTTTTATAGCCTTGAATTTATTGCCTGTGGAAAAAAGAAAAGGGGGCAAAAAGAAAAAACAACAAGAGAAGGGAATCGCGTTTTCCATCCCCTACCCCCTCCTCACACCTTCGCAGCTCTGTGCTCACGGGGTGGGTGCGTGTCCAAAAAAACACTCCCTACCCTTCATGTTCCAGGTTTTTTTTCCTTGTGTTTTCATAAAACCTGAGGATTTCGGGTGGTTTTCCTTCCAGCGAAGCGAATGATTGACACGCGGGGAGAGAGCTGAGCGCGGTTCCCAGCCCAGCCCGAGGAGCGGAACGAGCTCGCTTGGACCAAGTTAGGATGATAAATCCGTTTATTGTAGGATGCTCCGATGGCCTCGTAAATGTTGCTTAAAGGAAAGGTGCTCGCCGTGATTAGGGCAAAAAGTGTTTCTCTGGACTTCAGCTGTAACAGTCTGGATCAATTTGCTTCCTTTAATCTATTACCCCTCCGCCCTTCTTCTCCCTCTCACCCCAACGCTGAAGGATATTTGAAGGGAAGGGCAAAGAGATTTCTAGGAATGATAAATCATCGCGAATCCTTCCTGAAGTGGAGAGAGATGGAAGTCTATATTAACTGGCTAATAATAACATTGAAGGGGTGCTAATAGCCGCCTGAAATGAAGGAGGGGGGGGGGGGAAATCTATTTCGCCTTTCTCTCTGGCTGGCTAGGGCTCTGCCTGTGTCCATATGTCCGTGCCTACACCAAACGGATGTGGGAAATTGCTATCAGAGGTAGCTGATACTGGAAGATTATGAAGGCGTTGAAAAACCTCCTCTTCATGCCCCTTAGCTTTTCCCTTATTCCTATAAGCGGTGAGTTGTTTTTCCATGAGCATCTTGCCTAATGGAAGGACATACTTCTTCATGCCCAGGATCAGGATATCAGGCGCGGTTAGGAAGAGATCCATTTTAATGAATGAAAATAAAAATCCAGAGGGTCGGGATGATGGGCAAGGAGAATCGGAGCTCAGTGCTGAAGCTCAGATTTATTCGTAATTTTTGCATCCATCAGGGTAGCCTTGAGCCCCCCCCCCAGTCAGCTCAAACCCCTCCCTGGGCTGGAAGAGCAGAGACAGTCTGCAGGCTCCAGCCAAGGTGAGGTTTCAGGAGGGGTTGGGAAGCTCTCTCCAACCCCTGGGCTAAGACCCAGCCGTGGGTACATGTCACCAGGTGAGTACTCGCCACCGACTTGCCAACTTCTCCTCTTCTTTCCCAGGGGTGGGGATTAATCCAAAGTAACTCCACTTCATCCCTTTCGCGTTTAAACCGGTGCCAGGCAGCAGCGTGGGGCAGGATCGCTTCTCTCTCCAGCGCATCTTCCACGACCAAGGCTTGTGTGAAACAAGGAGGGGGAAAACTCCTACTTTCCCCAACTTTTCCCATTTCTAGTTCCTTCCCTTCCCTTCCCTTCCCACACTTCTTTAAACTTCCCTAAGAGTTGGGAAGGTTTAGAGACAAGAAGACCCCCGTGTCATCAGAGGTGAAACCCAAGCTGGCTGCTCACATTGTCATATTTCTCAGGGTTTATTGCCTCTCCGAAATGACTTGCAAGAAATCAAACTGTTCCACAAGAGCTTCGGAGGGACCCTGCAAATGTTAGGAGAGCCTGGGAAGAAAAAAAAAAAAAAGGAAAAGGAAAGGGCTGATTTAAGCGTCTTGTGGAGATTAAACTCGCTTGGCGCAGGGAAATGTGTTTATCCAAGTGATGGATAAACAGCCGTGGTGGTAACAGGGGCGTTGAGTAAGTATAGATGAAATTATTGAACGTTAATTGAAGCAAAACACCTGTTCTCTGTTCGCCAGAGAGATTGGCCATGTCTTACCTGTAATAAATATATTCTTGGCAAAAAAAAATATATACCCTGGCTCGCCTCCTATAAATAATGATGAACTATGGCAGCAGGCGAGTATATAATTTTCTGTAGTATATAAATTTAAACCAAGAAGACTCTTAGGAGTGTGGCTGTGAAGCAGAAGCTCAAGGCTTTCCCGTTCCCTAGTGAATGGAAACCTCACAAGAAGATCTGCAAAATCCATTTGCTTTTTGCTCCTCTGGACTTTTCCGCTTGTTGAAGTAGTTGATTTTTTCACCTATCCCCATAGCTCATCTCTTTGTAGCTTTTTCTAAGAGGGAGTTATAGCTAAACGACAGCTTTCAGCCCAGGTCTGTCCTCCTGGAGACATCACATCGTGTGGTGCTGCCTGCTCCAGGGAATACTATCTAGGAGCTTCTATTTTCAAGCCTCAACTAGAACCCATCCGAAAATACACGAAAAATACTTCTGTTGGCCAAAAAACCAAAATAATCTTGGAGAAGGAACTGTCAAGGAGAAAGTGTCCCTGAAAGTCTGAAGCTTTGGGAGAAAGAGGAGGCAGGATGTGCGAGTTTTGCTCGGTTGGCAAACTAGATGAATTATTTTAGATGTGTGGTTGTTGTGAGTTGGTAAAAGGGAAGTGGAACTGGAAATAGTTATTAAAAACAAAAGAAAAAAGTCCGAAGTGGAAACTTTTTTTTTTCCCCTGCTTTCAGATTCGGTGCCAAGTGGATTATTTGGCTGTGAGGAAAAATTAGGAGTGTTGTCAGGCTGGAATGGAAAGCAAGCCAGAGGCTTCGGAACTCAGACACTGTTTAGAAATAATCTTTATTGTTTGTGGGGAGAAGGAATCATTTCCAAACAGTGCTTTGAAATGCACAGCTGCCCCAAATCCCTCCTCAACTCCCAGCTCTTTCAGCGTGGCGTTTCTAAGCTGAAAACAACCAAATATGTCATATTTTCCCAAGGAGCAGATATAAAGTTGGTGCAATTAGTAGCTTGGAATGATGTCTAAGTTTTGTCACAAGAAAGGGAAAATGCAGATGATCTTTTCCTCACCGGCAACATATTTAACCACTTTTTAAAAGGCGGGTTGTTATCATTTATTAAAACAGGCACCTTCTTCCTGATGATTTTGCCTCTTTATGGATAAAGTGGAGGAGACCTGGGGGGTGCGGAGCTTTCTCCTCCATCCTGATGCTCGGACAGAGCAGGATGAGGAGGGGAGGATCCCCAGGACCTGTGTCGAGGTGGAACTTGCATTACTTAGGGGCATATTTACTTCTTCAGTTTAGGGTTGGAAGCCGATAAGGATAAAGCTAAGAGAGGATAAAAGCTGAGAAGTGAACTTCATGGCTATGGAGAGTCTGGAGACCAGATTGGGAGATAACTCAGCCTTCAAAGGGCTCAGCGTTTATTTTAGGCGATAGAAAACATTCCAAAATGATACTAATAATAACAAGAATAGTGATAATCACAGCGGCAGCAAGCGAGTCACTTTCTCTTTTTTTCTCCTCTTTTTCTTTCTTTTCCCCTCCTTTATTTTTTTCTTGCTTTTTTTCCCCCCCTTTTTTTTCCTCCCCCTTTTTTTAAGAGTCAGGAAACAAAATCTCAGTATAAAGCAAACATCATTTCTGAATGATACTTTGAGGCAGATCTAGGAGGGTATGAAAGAAACTTCAGTCACCAAAAGCAAGAAAGTGCTACCAAAAAAAAAACCCCCAACAACCCCAAATCCCTCCTGAAGGGTAAAACCTTTACACATATACACACACACCAAAAAAAGTGAATTAAGTTTCTGTAGCCTAAAAGCTGAAGGATCTACCTTTGCCATTTCCTGTGCTAGCTCTCAGTTTGAATGCTGCCGTCTGTTAAAAATCCGTAAGTGGTGAGGAGGGAGGGAGGAAGGAGAAGGGGGGGGGAGGAAGGAATTCCTTGTCTGAAGAGAAGCAAAAACAAGTTACACATGTGGGCAATTTTCCAAGGACTGAAAGTATACCCTGGCTATAAAAAAAAGAACCAAAAAAACCCCTCCAACCCAATTCCAAATGAGGTTTGTAATCTCAGCAGTTAATAAAGCATTAGATCGCCTGTAAAGTAAAAGCGTATGTGCATGTGAAAAGGGAAGCTGGAAGGAGAGAAAGTTGAAATTAAGTTGGATTGTTGTTCGAGAACCCACATTCTGGCTACTAGACTAATTCCTTCCCCCCTCAACTCGCCTCTCTCCTTGAAATTATATGGGGCTGCTCCCTCCCTGCAGTGGATTTTACACCCTGGGAGCTGCTGGTGCAACTGCTCTGCGGGTTCCTCCTGCTCTGCTTTGGGTCACTGGACTCTTCCACAAACAAAAAATAGCCTCATCTAACTCGTATTAGTGTGGCAAGGAAGGGAAGCAACAGCCCGAGATGCTGAGAGATGTGTCAAGGCAGGGGATGAGGGTGAGAGAAGAAAAGACAAGCACAGGTACAAGAATTAAGTTGCGCTGCAATTGTTTGCACGAAACCCTTAGCATGAGCCCCAGTCAAAGAAAAAAGAGGGATTTTCCTCCAGGATAAACTCTTTTCACAACACTTTTTGCCCCTAATTAAAACTCATCTCGGGTCAGGAGGATAACGGACAGGCTGGACCTTGGCCGGAGAGCAACTGGGAGGAAACGGGTTGCATGAACTGCGTGTCGCTCGTTGCCTAGAAGGGCAGAAATGTGCAGGAAAATGTCGCAAACAGGCGATTCCTAGGCGGAGGAGGATTTGTTGGTGTTGTTTGATTTTGCTTTAGCCATCCCCACACAACTGCTTCTCCAGGTAAGGTCCCTCTTGTCTTTCTACTTTGGGAAAGAAGAGAAACAAAGTGCTGCAGAGCAGCCGTCGGACAGGAGCGATCCTTGCTCACCACCGTACCCTCCTCCCCAAAATTTCCTTGGGAAATGAGCCCCCAATTCCCGTTTGCAGGCAGCAATACAAGACCCCCCGGGCCTGATTCTGATCTTTCCTTGCTCTCTGTCCCCCATTCTCCTCCCTAGCCCTTGTTTCCTCTCTTTACGTGGCTAGGAGGGAGATCAAAATCAGAAGCCCAGACATTTACAAGGCAGGTTAGTGGTTGCCTGTGGGGACATTATTACCGGATAGTTTATGATTAACTTTCCCAGATTGTCCTTTTCCGTTGAAGGGCTTTGAGGCAGGGCACAAGCAGCATGTTGTTTCTAAGGAAGGAGTCATGGGGCTTGTGACTTGGGTGGAAAAACTCCGAGTTCTTTTCCGCTGTTTGACTTTCCCTCTCCTCCCCTTGCCTGGCTGTTTGTTTTCCAGGCAAGATCGCCACTCTATTGCCTCCCAGCACCACCAGTTTCGGGACACAAGGACGCACCAGTTTAAAAGCCAGACAAGTTTGTTTGTTTGTTTGTTTTCGTTTGCTTTTCACACCCTGAGTGGAGGAAAAAAAACAACAAACCCACCCCAAACCACCCTGAAATCCAAGTAACCTCCTCGGCCACAAAAAAACCTCCAGCAGCAGATGGTGGTTAGACCCTGGGTATGGTATCAAAGTTGAATTCTTCAAACCTCGAAGGGAGATCCAGTCTCAGGCTTAAGTTAGCCGTGGCTTGGATCATGTGAAACTTGCTTTTATGCGTATTTGAAACACCAGTGCAGGGAAAATCGCTTCGACCAGCAGATTGCTGACGCACAAACATCCACACACATAAGGCGAGGGGTTCCCAGTTGGTAGGGAGGTGGAATGGGAATGGGTGGATTGCACCCAAGCACCCACTCTGACACTCTCAGCAATCTGAGCTCACTTTTTCCTCTCCATCTTTCTTTTTCTCTTTCCATCTTTATCTCCATCTTTCTTCCCCGCTTCCTTTCCATCTTTCTTTTTCTCTCCCTCTTTCTCGCCACCTTTCTCTTTCCACCTTTCTCTCCCTCTCCCCATTTCTCTCCCTCTTTTATAGTGTTTGCTCTATTTTGGGGGGGATTGTTAAATCACCATACTCCCACATGCAACACGTTGAGACAGGGAGGAAGGAGGTGATGGAAAAATCTTTTGGCCGTTTCTGGCAACCCCTAAACCCTTTTTCTTTCGTGAACTTCTCGCCCACCTTCCTCTGAAGATATTCTGGTTGATGGAATGCCCAGCCCTGAGCATCTTTGCACCGTGCCTTGGCATTTCTCAGTCTCTAAAGACGTGAGCATGTCTCCAACGAGGTGCAGGAGCTCCTCGGAGACTAAATATTCAATACTCAACCCGGCTGGCTAAATCTGACATTTTTACCTTTATAAGAAGACGTCAAACAAACAAACAAAAAAAAAGGAGCTACAAAAAAAAGGAGATAAAGTATCCTCTCCACAGAAACCCCCTCGTCATCCTCATCCCTCCAAACATTCCTCAGTGGAATGCCAAGCTGGGAGCTCTGCGGAGATTGCGCAGCAGAGCCTTTAATAAACTTTTATTTTTATCCATGAGGCTAATTAAAGTCCTGAGCGGGATTATAGTCCTTTTGTGTTCCCTAAACCCACTCGTTATCCTTTCCGCGGGGGCGTAGAGTACAGCGGCTAAGATGAGACACGCTTAGATCTCCTCCGAGCTGTGTGTTGGATATTTATAGGTATGTATTTGGATGCCAGACACAAAGTTTATTGCGCGCACCGAGGGCTTTGCTAACCGGAGCTGCGGGTCGCTGGGGAGGGAGGGAGGGATGAGGAGGAGGGGGGGGTTAGCCTTGGAGAGGCGCCGCAGCCTAATTAGACCTTTAATAAGCTCTTGATGATTTGGGGCGTGACTGCGTTGTCTCGCAAAAGGTCCCTGAAAGGGGAATTTAAACAAAGAACATCACTCTCTCTTCCCTCCTCCGCCCCGACAGTGCCTGGTGCTGGGGCCCGGTGGTGGGGTGAGGGGAGGGGGAATGAACCGGCGGCTCCACACCCGGTACCGATGAGGGTCAGGGGATGGGGTAAAGAGGATACAAGGATGCCAATCTCTCTGTGCCCGGTACCGATATGGCCCAGGAGATGGAAGAGGGGTGGGAGATAAAAAGATGCCAGCTCCTCCACGCCTGGACCAGGGGATGGAGCAGGGGGGATACAGGGATGCCAACCTTTTCGTGCCTAGTACCGATATGGCCCAGGGGATGGAGAGAAGGGATACAGGAATTCCATCTCCTCAGCACCCGGTACCGATATGGTCCAGGGGATGGAGCAAGAGGGACAGAAGGATGCCAGCCCCTCCATGCCCTGTACCAATGAGGACGAGGGGATGGAGAGGGGGGACAAAGGGATGCCAGCCCCTCCATGCCCTGTACCAATGAGGACGAGGGGATGGAGAGGGGGGACAAAGGGATGCCAGCCCCTCTGTGCCAGTACCAGTGCGGTCCAGGGGATGGAGAGGGGAGGGGGATAGAGGAATGCCAGCTCCTCCTTGTCGGGTACCTATGTAGACCAGGAAATGCAGCAGGGGAATAGAGGGATGCCAGCCTCTCTGTGCCCATTAGCAGTGAGGACTTTGGGATAGAGAAAGGAGATACAAGGATGCCAACTCGTCCTTGCCCGTTACCGATGAGGACCAGGGGATGAAAAGAGAGAGGATACAGGAATACCAGCCCTTTCCCTATCCTTCCTAGTATAACTGCCCTCAGCAATCAAGAGCGAGGAGGATAACTGGAGTAAATCAGGTAGTTTGATGTTCTTGTGTTTAAAATTAAAAGCCCAACAACATGAAACTACCTAATTCACAGAGCAGTTCCAGTTCAGCCTTGGGTCAAAGGCTACAATTGCCAAGAAAGGAGCCTGGGCAGCCATTTTGTTTGACATCATCTGCAATCTGAACTTTTATAATAGAAAACAGTTGCTAGGAAACAAAAGCAACAAAAGGATCTTTTCAGCGGCGAAAGAAAAACCCCTCGGATTGCACGAAATGACTATTCAAATGATTTCCTATGTACAGTGTCTGGAGCGGATCCCTCCTGCAGGACTTTACAAATAGTTTACAAATAGACCAGAGGAAACAGTAAAATGCTATTGACTTGGAGAAACGAGCGATTATCGCAGCGATAAAAAAAAAAAAAGAGCAACAAAAAAATCCCTAAAGTTCTTCCCCCACCTCCTCTGGAAAGGGAATTTCAAGGAGAGTTTTCGATATGAAGCTGATTTATCAAGACTTCATATTAAAACGCTATTAGCAGAGGTTTTATTACCCAAACTTTCCGCAAAAAAATAAGAGTTACATCAAAAAAAAAAAAGGCAATTAATTCATATTCCTCTCCTCTAAAAGCAAGTATCAAGTGATTCATTGAAAGAAACAAAGAAAAAATAGCCCTCCAGATCATATAAGTCAATTAAAGCAAGAGAAAGGAATAAAAGCATCGCTGAGACGATTTTCTAGGTGTAAATAACAACGCAGAGAAAGTTCTGGTGTCCTTTCCTCCTCGCGCTGGAAAAATGTGTTCTAAAATAAGGACTGGGTGGTGATAAAAAGGAGAATTAAAGACGACGAGAGAGGCCAAGCCCTGGGGGTTTTGCTGAGCGAAAGAGTAACTTCCGCGGGGGAGTTTGGCAGGAAAAAAAAAATAAAGAGAGAAGCCAAAAGTGTCATTTAGCAATTAAAAAAAGGACTTCAAATAAAGAAAGGATAATCCATCCTCAGCCCGTCGAGTGAAGGCACAAACTGCTTTGCTCTCTATCGATTTATAAAGATATGCTATAAAATCAATGTCTTACCTTGTAAGTTTGTCCTCAAGTGGATGAAATAACTAAAGGGGCTGAGTAAAAGAAAGCATCAAGAGATGGGAAAGATAATAGGCAGAGATCCCGAAAAGGATTAAGTTTAGGGGAGTTTCAAAGTCGTGCGAAGAAACAACTCCTCCGAGTTTCACGAGATGCGCCAGAGGAACCCGAAAGTGAACTATAACTTAGCTCCATTTCAATGGCAAAGCTCCTGAAAAGTCTGGATGGGATGGTATATAAATCTATGGTACCGGAAATACAATAAAACTTAGCCATGTTGTTGAACTTCAAACACTTTACACCAGGTCGGGAGGGGAGAGAGGGAGGAAAACAAACCAAGCTAGCTACAAAGAACAAGCAAGCCCCCGAAAAAACCCAAACAGCCATTTAAAAGAGAATAGAGGTGTGGATAGGGAAGGAGGGAAGTGGAGGGTTGGTTGTTTTTTTTTGAGGGGGGGGGTGGATATTGAGAGTTTGAGGCTTGTTTGCGGTTTTATTTTGTGCGAGGTTAGAGTTTAGGGAGGGAGGAAAACATCCTCTGAGCCTGCACCTTTGGTACCGGTTACAAAATGGATTGATGATGGATTTCCCTATTTTTTTACTATCCAGTATTTCTTTCCTTCTCTCCTTTGTGACACACAATTCTAGGCAGGGTCAAGTTGAAATCAAAGAACTTAAAGTTTACTATAAAACTCCAGTTATGCTTACACCTAGAGTATTACCTCCCTCTAGTACACACATGGAACATGTCTGCAGAGAGCCATATATATAATATCCTATATTTACATCTATCACACCTATCATAACTTCCTCATTGCTCCAATATTTTCTATTGCCTACAATGAGGATTAAAAAGAAATGAAATAAAACAAAACCAAGCCCCACAACTCTAAAGAGGATTAAAAACTCCCCAACTCCTTACACTCCCTGCTTTGCTTTTTTTTTTTTTGCCAATGCAATCTGTAAAACAAAAGTCATGGTCACACTAGAACTCTAAAAGCTCTTATATTATGGGTTTTTTTAGGCAAAACAGGCAGGAGAAATATATTTTAGTAGAGCTTTGACTGGAAATGGAGGAGCTCCCCCCCCAAATTGCAAGCATAAATAGAGAAAAACACTCAAGATAAGTGTGGAAAAAAAACCCCAAAAGTGCATGTGCCACTTAATTCCACTATTAGGTTTAAAAGAAACTATAATTTGTTATATAATTCCACTATTAGGTTTAAAATAAATAACAGTAAGTGGAAAAGGAGAGGAAAAAGGAAGAGAGAGAATGACAGAGAGAAAGGAAAGGAAAGGAAAGGAAAGGAAAGGAAAGGAAAGGAAAGGAAAGGAAAGGAAAGGAAAGGAAAGGAAAGGAAAGGAAAGGAAAGGAAAGGAAA
>VWZO01003031.1:92480-107958 GCA_013396975.1 Bucco capensis | reverse complement strand
GGGAGCACACTGGGGACTGCCCTGGGCCTCCTGGGCCTGTGCACTGGGCTCCCCTCCGCGGCCCCAGATACTACCTCCCCGCCTCAGTCTCCTGGCTTCCCCTCCCCTTCCCTCGCAGTCCCTCCTCCTCCGAGGCCCTGCCCGCCTCGCTCCCCGCCCCGGCTGAGGGGCGGCTGCTGCTGCTGCTGCCCGCGGCGGCGGCGGCACAGGGAAAATGTCCGAGCGCGGCGTTTTCTACCGCCAGGAGCTGAACAAGACGGTGTGGGAGGTGCCCCAGCGCTACCAGAACCTCACCCCCGTCGGCTCCGGCGCCTACGGCTCCGTTTGGTAGGTTCGGGGCGGCGGTCGAGGAGCCGGCAGGTGCTGCCGGCTGGTAGCAGGAGGAGGCAGCCCCAGCGCCGCCCCGCTCGGGAGCAGACAGTGCTGGGGAGGTGGGAGGGCAGCGCGGCCGTGCCCAGCGCTGGGAGGGGAGCGGAGCGGGACGGGGATGACCGCAGGGCAGCAGTGGGGCCGAGCCCCGTGCTTGCCGGGGCGGGGGCGTGTCCCTTGGGCAGCCGGGGTGTGTGGCTCGGTGCTGCAGCTCTCACTCTGCTTCCCCGCTCCGGCCAGCGGCCCCCGAGGCCGCGGCATGCCTCGCCGTAACCCGGGCAACCCTGACCGCCGCCGCCGGGGTGGGCGGCCCCTGTGGGGCCTTCCCGCCGCCGCGCCCCTCAGGCCGCCGCTCGGCCGTCCCCCGCCTCACAGGGGAGTTGTGAGCGTGGCTCCTGTCGGCCCCGCTGGCTGTACCTGGCCCCCGCGCCGCCGCTCCCCAGCGCCGGTGAAATGCACCGGGTCGAGTCTCCGTTGGCACCGCTTGCGCCGGCGTGCAAATTGTCCCGAAGCCGAGAATCTTGCACAGTCATGGCGTGGGGTGGATGGGGAGGCAGCGGCGGGGCGCGGGGCACCCCTGCTGGAGCTCTCCCTGCAGCCGGCCCGGGAGGCCCTGCCCGGCTCCGGTCTCTGGTGTGGGTACCGCACCTGCCAGGATGAGACTGCCCTCGGAAGCCCTTCACACCCACAGCCACGGTGAATTCTGTCCTCAGAAACAATGGGAGAAGCCCCGGGAGTGGGGACTTGTCGGCAGGGCAGAGGAGAGAGGAGTTTCACCAGGCTGCTTCGGGGGCATTCGCAAATTAGGGCAGATCTGCCGCACAGGGGCATCAGCGTCGTAGGGTTGTGTTAGGGTTTGTCACAGCTTATCATACAATGTTTTCCTTCTTTTTTTTTTTGCTCTGTTTTTGGTAATTACTGTATCAGGTTTGCACATTTGGAAACTCCCAGTGCAGACTGAGCAATTATTTTCCTGTTTGATGCACACTTAACTGCCCTTATAAAAGCTTCGAATCAATTTTTGGAAATAGGAGTGGTATTTAAGGGGTTTCTGAAACAGAATCCTGTTTCTTTTGTTCTTGGTGTAAGTGGCACTAAATAAAACCAAAAACCAATCTACAGTGAGCCTTTAAGCAAATGTACCCCACAAAGATTTCACAACTGAACTTTTTGCTGTGGACTAAACTTGGGCAATAGTCTCTCGCTTTCCTTTTTGCAGTCAGATACTAGAGAACATTTGTGGAGTTTTGTGTTCACTGTTTTCTTCTCTGGCTCTGTGAAATGCCTTGATTACATGTGAACTAGGAATATGCATTTAAAAACAAGGAGCAGAAACACCCAGGACTACTGTGAAGTCTTTCTGAATTCCTCTTTGTTTGTTATTTCAGGCTCTTATTTGCACTAGGGAAATCTAGGCAAATACTGTGTGACTGTTGGTACCTGCCACTGTAGGTAGCTTTCTGAAGCAAATAGTTTCAGGAGAGCCATGTCTCTTAAAATCTTAGTTTACTTTCTCCTCTTTTACTTTACAAACTAAGAGCTGGATATACAGCAGGAGACTAACTATTGTTGTGTTCTAATGTGTCAAGAGTTAGGGCTGGGTCAACCACCAACCCAGCGACAGATAATCGCTATTATCCCCTTTCCCCCCACTCCAGGGAAGAAAAGGGGAAATTAACAGAGAGAGACTTGGGAATTGGAAATGAAACTGAAACTAATGAAAATAATAAGAAAATGAAGTACATATGTGTATATGTATACACACACACACAAAAAAAAACCAACAACCAATGACAGAACCAAACCCCCTTGATGGTAACTCCCTCCCCACTGATGCTGGAGCAGGAAGACTTGAGCAGCAGGTAGGAATCAGGCTCAGGAGCTGCATCCTGGAACTCAGCAACTCTCAGACTGAGATGGAAGGCAGAACAGAGAGAGTCCTGGAGGCACAGAGCTGGGCTGCTGAGCTTCAACAGGGCTCAGGTGCTCAACCTTCTGGCAGAGTAGAGACCCAGACTGCTCCTTATATATACACTAGTTAATTGGGTGCTAATTAGCTTAATTAAGCACCTGTTTTGCTTGGGTCTTAGGCCTCATGCAAGAGACCTCAGGGCCCAATCTCAATATCAAAGCCTCAAGGACTGACTATGACCTATGTGGCATGGAATAGCTTATTTTGACAAACTAGGACACAATGGAACCTGCATTTCTGGTTATTTTCCCTATTTATGCTGACATAGTTTTAAGGGGAAGACCTACTTTGCTGAATTTTGTAATGAGATGTCAAGACTCTTGAGAAATTGAGAAGGAAATGGAAATGTGGTGGTTCACTTGCAGCACAGCTGGTGCTTTGTTTTTCTAACCAGTGTTGTTAACTCATGGTACTTCTTTTCTGTCTGCAAAGCCAATGGAATCCTAGTATTTTATTACTGGAGAAGCCTAGGAACTGGGATATAAAATAGAGAGTAGAAGATGCTGTGGGAAAGGTTTACTCTGAAATACACACTTCACTGAATACAGCAATAAAATATTGCTCTATATGAAAAGACTTGTTAACATCAATGAACTATAAACCCAAACAGAAGCTTGAATGTAAGGAAGAGGTTCACATCTCTCTTAGAAAAGCCATCTATTTTTAGAGTCTATTGAAATTGATTTTTTCCCCCTCTATGTGCATGTGCTTTACCCAGGAGACAATCATTCCCTTGAGTAATATACTATAATGCTTTTGTGAATAATTGTACTCCTATTCAGTAAAATATCTAAAACCATACTTAAGTCTTAGAGAAACCACTGGAATTCAACAAATTCTGAAGTGCTTTCCTGAATAGAAGCCAAGGTCCTGAGCTCCAAACACTGCTTTTAAAACAGGAACAAAGTTGTTGTAACAACTGCCTCTATAAAACAGTAAATTATCAGCCACATGTGATAGACTTGTGCCACTGAAGTAATAACTGATAATAAGAAACCTATTATAAATATTTGCATTTATTAGCTCTTGCATAACTTCTGCCTTCCCTTTTTTTGTTTGCAGCTCAAAATGGATAGAAGGGTTTGTAGCAGGAGGGTGTGTTTGGGCAACTTCACTGACATTTCCTAAGGCTGGTAGCATTCATGTTTGGGTTAGCTTTTATATGTATATGCATCAAATGTTCTATGGAGATAGATAAAAACTGTCTTAAAACAGATCCATTTATTCACTTTGAGAGAGGTCTCTCGGTCAGGCAAGGTGCTTTCCAGCAGGTTTTTCTTGGTTTTTGAGATAGAATCATAGAATGGTTCGAGTTGGAAGGACCTTTAGAGGTCTTCTAGTCCCTGCAGCAACCAGGGACATCTTCAACCAGATCAGGTTGCTCAGAGCTCCAGATAACCTGGCCTGGAATGGTTCCAGGGATGTTGCTTCTCCCACCTCTCAGGGCAACCTGGGCCAGTGTCTCACCACTCTCACTGTGAAAAATTTCTTCCTTATATCCAGTCTAAATCTCCCTCTTTTAGTTCAAAACCATCACCCCTTGTCCTGTCACAACAGGCCCTGTTAAACTCTCTCCCCATCTTTCTTACCAACCCCTTTAAGCACTGAAAGGCTGCACTAAGGTCTCCCTGGAGCCTTCTCCAGAGAAGACCCCAGCTCTCTCAGCCTGGCCTCACAGCAAGAGGGCTTCCATCCTCAGGGACTGTGGAGGATCCAAACCTCTCACTTCCCACATTTCAACTAAATAAATCACTTAAACAAATAGGCACTTAAAACTTGGCATATGGTAGCCAGTTCCAGTTATTAAAATGTCATCTGAGAACTGACTTCATTTGAGCTCTTTGGGTTGGTAGATACCAGAAGGGTCAATCACAATGTGCTGCTTCCCAGCCAGCTGTGGGGCTGGAAAGGCTGTTGCCTCCAAGGTGTTTTAAGGAGAGATTTTTTGATTCTTTTTGGATTGGGGTTAAGCTTGATCCTCTGGATTTCTGTACTGCATCACCTTTGAGGTTTCCCAGCCTTGGAGTTCCTTGCAAATATCCTTGCCCACTCCAATGCCAAGAGCTTACAGTTGTGTCTTAGGGTCCCAAACATGGAATATGTATAAAAATAAGACTCTTTCTCAGCATAAAAAGCTTTACTGCTTTGCTCCTTTTTTTTTTTTTGCAACCTTACTTTCACAAGAGTTTTCATCTACAACCATTTCCTTTGAGTTCTAGAGAAAAGAGACAATTCATGTCTGGGGTCAAACTACATTTTAAACTCTTGTCCCTTGTGTCCATTTTTAGCAGGAGTTCTGGCTCTGTTTGAGGATTTAACTGTCCCAGTGATGCTGATTATAACCTGGACCTCTGGCCTGCAGCCTCTCTGCTGTATTACCCTGGCAGGTCCACTGTGGTTTGCTACCTATTTGCCTTTTCCACTTGGAGCTGGCATTGCCACCTGCTTGACAGAGAGCTGCTTCATCTCTTCTTACTTTAAGGACATGTTATCAGAAGTCATGCCATATAAATAGATTTTTGGTTTACTGGGCTTTGTTTCTTTTTAACAGCCTGTATGCCTCTTTTCATGCCAGCTTTTGTAAACCCTCTTCCAGCCCCCTTAGTCCTAGTTTTGCCTGGCAGGTATGGATAACCTTCTGCAGTGTGTCTCTGATCTCTCCACCAGTTTGTTTGCTATTAGCATGTTGCAAGCTCTGTGTTCTTGGAAAAGAACAGACCTTGCAAGAGGCAACTTCCAAAGTGAGTCCAGAGCTTCTTCCCACCCAGAAACTCCAGCACTGGTTCCTCAGAGGCCACTGGCATCAGTAGTGCTTGCATCATGAGTCTGTCTCTGAGAGGTGTGCAATGCCTAACACTAACTCGGGTGACACAGCACATCGTTAGAGAGCAGCCTGCTCTGTCAGGGTGTAATGGCACAGTCTGGTCAAGAGAAGCAGGAGAGCAAAGTCTGCTTTAAGGCATTTACGTACTGCAGCACTTTGGGCAGGTCACATCTCCTGGATGAAGAACTACTGCCTTCCTAAAATTATGCTTTTTGGTGAACTTGCCACTGTCTGTGGCAAGAGACGAACCCTGAAGAGGAGATGCAAGGACTCCCTGAAACAACAGCTCAGCCTTGGCCAGATTGCTCCCCTGAACTGCTCTCCTCTGGCCTCCACTCAGCAGCTCTGCACACACACTAGTTTGAATGGCGCCCATGGTTTGGAGCAGGCACGCAGGATCACTCTGGAGGAGAAAAGACAGCGTAGAAAGAATCGTGTCTTGCAGCTTCTACCTCCTGAGGAGTCCTTGTGCTGTGCCTTTTGCAACCGCTCTGGTCTGTCCCAAATTGGCCTTTGCAGCCAGCAGTGCTTGTGAGGAGTATGGGTAGGGCCCTCCCCGGATCTTCGTTTGCAAAGCCTAGCTATGAATACTGCAGCACTTCAGCAGGTCCACTGTCCTGCTAAGTGCATGCTTGAGATCCACTAAGTTTTTGTCCTGGCTAATTTGGGGTGAAAATGGGGGAAGGTGGGGTGGTGTTAGCTTTCTGGTTTGCTTTGAGGAAGTACAAGTGGAAAAACCTCAATCAGGAGACCTCAGTCTTGATGTTTAAACCTTTCTTTCCCCCACCCAGCCTGTCCTGTGCTTCTGGTTCAATTGCTAGCAGTATTTTGAGGGCAGTAGCCTGCAAGGCTGGAACATTACACTGCTGATAGTATCCTTCTGACAGTGAGGAGCTCTAAGGAGATGCTGAGGCACCTCAGTAGCATGTGAGGTTTTCTAAAAGCTTTGTCTTTGACTTACAAAGAGAAAAAGTCCTTCACCTAAAATTGTACCTGATGATCTTGGGATGTTTTATTTTTGAAGAGACTTTTTATTTGGCTGTAGTGATACTAAGTATATGATTTCAACTCTGAGATCAGGTTACTGGAGTTCTCTGTGTCACTGTAAATTACGTTCTAGTTCAAATAGTCACTTTTAAACTTTGAGAGTAGTAGTAACACACACCTGTATGTAAATACAGCTGGAAACTGAAGCCTCTGTAAGCTGAAGGCAGACTCTCAAGGAGATGTAGAGCCAGTTTATTTCAGTGGACTCCTGTTGGGCTGTTCCTCTTTCAGATTAGGTCTTTTGTTTCCAGTGCAAGAACAGGGGCTGAACTTCATCCTATGTATGTTTATGGTTATATTGTATTGGAAACATTTCAAACAGTGTTGTTCAAATGCTGCTATCCAAGATTTGCTAGCAGTTGTCTATTTTTGGTATGGATCATTAAGAAGGGAAGGTTGAAAGCCTTTCATTAGTTTTGCAGATACTTGCAATGAGCCTTTCTAAGCTTGTTCAAACACTTGCTTGAAAACTGAGAGAGAGATGAAGGCAGATAGGAGAATCAAGGCAGAGGCAGGACACCTCTGAAGAGTGAGGAGATGTAGTAATGGTATTTTAGAAACAAGGCCTTGAAAGTGAGGTTACAGCAGAGAGGAGAACTAAATAGAGGGAGTTGCATGATTAACCTTACTAGTTAGGAGGAGGATCTTTCAGCAGCAGTGCTACAACAAATGGATAAAAGTAAGTGAGGCAACAAAAAAATGTTACAGAGTGAGAAAGATCCTCATTGGACACAATGAAATAGCTGTTAGGAGTGAAGACAGTGGAGTTTACAGCTACAAACCCAAGGGAGGTCAAGAATTCAAGAAATCATAATAAAGCTACATGAAGGAAGATGGAAGAGCATTTCTGAGCACTGGCATCATTGCTGAGAGTGGTGCTGTTGGGGTGTAACACAGATTGCTTGTTATTCCTTTGGCCAGTTTCATCCTGTGTATTTTCCAGCTGTTGGAACAGTGTAGTTACTGACTTTGGAAAGGAAAGGGAAGTGGGGTGGTAATTAATGGGGTGCAGGTTCCTATTTTAAATGAGAGTATCTTTATGTTTTTAATGGAGACTGAATCAGAAAGATGTGTGTGAAGGATGAGAATGGCTGTGATGGAGATCTATGAGTAGGATCCTATCACTAAGCCTGTGTTCAAGAGCAGATGAGTATGTGTGTGAGGAGGAGGGGCAGAGGGAATTGTAAGACTGCTGAAGAAAAGGCAAGCTCAAGAAGGGGGGAAGACCAATGTGTATTGTGCAGGCCCCATCCCTGGAGGCATTGCAGGTGAGGCTTGCCAGGGCTCTGGGCAAGCTGCTCTAGTTGGGGATGTCCCTGCCCACTGCAGGGGGGTTGCACTAGATGAGCTCCAGAGCTCCCTTCCAACCCAGATGATTCTGTGATTCTGTGACATCTTATTGAGAAGGGTGAGAGGCATGAAATGAGCCAGTCATGGCAGAAAGGCAGCAAGGATCATGGAATTACAGCCTTCTGTGTGGCTGTAGGAACACATCAGCAGAATAAAAATCCTCTGCAGGGGGTCTCCTCCATCCCTACTTCAATCTAATTTGTTCTAATCCACACCTTCCTGCTCCCATGATGCAGCAGTGCTATGGCTAACTGCTTTCCTTTCCTGTGATTGCAGTTGGTAGGAGACACAGTCCCTGTTCCAGAGCCCTTAAAGGCTTAAGGCCTGCTTGCTTCAACACAGCTTCCCAAGGAGCTGGTTTCCATTTCAGAATGTATTAGCTAGTTGGTACCAAAATTCTAGTGTCTGAATTCTGGCTCAGAAAGGGAGAGGGTGTTGCAAAACCTCTCCATGGCCTGGAACAAATTGCTGCCATCTAACACTGTGACTGTTGGAAAGAGAGAAAACAGGAAGCGGGAAGGAGAAGTTGGGGGAGGAATAGGAAAAAGAAGGACAAGAATGTGAGCTTTTTTGGCTGTTTAGGTTTATGTCATGTATTTGAAAGCACCAGTATTTTTCATGTTAAACTTTATATCCAGATTAACCATGAGCATTTCTAGCTGTAGCTTCCAAGCCCACAATTTGTAACTGCCTGGCAGTCTTTTAATGAAATCCTGAGTAGAACACATCTATCATTAGCAGTGTGCTGGCTTAGTGGCAGCTGACAGATTTCCTTGTTTACATACTGACATTAGGCTTATAGGCTATCTAAAAGACATGGTTATTTTAGTGTCCATGAGCTGGTTACACATACTGAGGAAGATAACAGCTTATCACCTCAACTTTCTCTCTGTTTTTCTCACAAGCATGAGTTTAAATGCATCACTGCCCCTGATAGAAGCTGTGCTGTCTGTAAGTTCATCTAGAAAAGTGTGACTGCTCCTCTGTAAAGTTATTTGAATATTGAAGTCATTGTGGAGACAGAGAGAGATCAGAAACTAAAAAATAGCTTGTGGATTCAGAGGCTGATAAAGCATTTTTATGATCATCTTACATTGAAAGAAGACTGCNCAAGGGGCAATGGTTTAAAATTGGAGAGGAGTAGATTTAGACTGGGTATTAGAAAGAAGTTCCTCACTATGAGGGTGGTGGAACACTGGCCCAGGTTGCCCAGGGAGGTGGTTGAGTTCCCATCCCTGGAGGCATTGCAGGTGAGGCTTGCCAGGGCTCTGGGCAAGCTGCTCTAGTTGGGGATGTCCCTGGCCACTGCAGGGGGGTTGGACTAGATGAGCTCCAGAGCTCCCTTCCAACCCAAACCATGCTAGGATTCTATGATTCTGTGACTGATATATGGATAGCAATTATTTTGTTAGTATTTTCCAGTGTCTGCTTAACAGTGTATTTTTGATTAGGGAGCAGTTATGTTGCATATGTAAGAGAGAGTTTGTGCTTTTTATATTTAGATCTAGTGGTATATTAATCTGAGATAATTGACAGTGATTGTAGTGAAGCCAAAGCAATTGATGCTAATGCTCAGCACAGCGTGTTGGAGTAATAGCCAACTGATGGGATGTCATTTTATAAGACAGTAACCTGTCATCATCAAACAAGGGGTTTCTTTTCCTCTAATGAGGGAATTTAACGTGTTGTTTCAGAGCTGCCCAGTGCTCTTCCTCCCACTTTTTGTCTTGCTACCCTCTCATTTTTCTTTATGGTTTCCTTCTGATGCACACTGATGTTGTGATTTGGGTGGTGTAGCAAACAAACACTGTACCTTCAGTCTAGCTCATAGAGACTGGAAACCACTGAGCTGAACTTGCATCTAGTAACAAAACATTCGTGAAGAAGAAACATTTACTTTGCTGCTTAACCTAAGCTTAGTGTGGGTGGCTCTCTTCTGTTGTTCTCCATGACTATTCTATATCTTAATCAAAAAGTAGCTCTATTTATTGAAAAAAGAAAAGGGAAAAAAAGAAAGAAAGTTGCATTGTAAAAAGAAGAGCAAGATTGTGAAGAAGATCCAGAAAACAAAGCTCACAAGCTAATCCTTGCAAACAAAACCCCAAACTGCTGTTATTCATGTGATTACTTCCCCAGGCAGGGGGGTGGAACGAGATGATCTTTAAGGTACCTTCCAACCATGACAGTTCCAGGATTAACTTACATGGCATGTATTAGAAATGTAAAAGGGGTTGTCATTAGAGTTTTGAGGAACCCTAATTATATGATCAGGCACTAAAAAATGTGCCAGGGCAGAGCTGCTGTGTGTGCCCCTTTTCTCTCTTACCTGCCAGTGTGCAGTGCAGTAAGGACTCTCTGCCTCCATGGTTAAATTTTGTGTGTTAACTCTTCCTCTCTTTCTTCCCCTAAATGCTAGCTCAAATACACTTTTTTGCTGCCCTTCTTTAGTTTTCTCAGGAATTTAGGATCTTGCAAATTAAGAGGAGCTCAAAGCTGTAGCTGTACTAAATATGGGGCAGAATGTCTGTCTAATTTCTGTTTTGCTTTCTGGATGTTATCTTCTTTTTTACCCAGATCAGTAAAGTTCTGCCTATGTGATTCAGTTGTTTGAGCATTAATTGCTCTTTTTTTCTTAGTTGGTGGGTTTTTTTCCCTCTTAACAGTTCCATGTAATGGGATATCCTCATGTGTTCTGAGTAATGGGACCCAGTGAGGGAAAGAAAATTGTATTGTGCTGCAGTGAAAGAAATCAAAACAGAAGCCTAGGACAAGATGGGGAAAACTCAGATGCAGTACTGCTGGAGCCAATGGAAAGATCTGCTTGTGTACAGCATTCTCTCCAAGCCTGCTATAGTGTGTCCAAGCAGCTGACAAGCTACTGATGCTGTAGGGGTAGCAGCCTTGCAAAATAAGGCACTGAATTATATGAAATAAATTGGAAAAGTTAGTCTTCTTTGTATTTTTTTTTTCACTCAACCTCAAATGAATCAATTGTCTTAATGATTTGTATAGCTATAAGTCTTCCACAGGCATAAAATCATACTTGGTAAGCAAGCAAAAGCTGGTGGCATGGGTTACCTACAGCACGTGAGGAGTTTGCTGCAGACACAAGGCTGGGGCCATGTACAACCAGCTTGGGTCCTGCCTTCACTCTGCTTCAGCTACACCTGGGCTGGCTCCAGCAATGCAGAGAGCTCACTAGGCCAAACACTGCACTTCAGCTCAACTTTTCCCAGGTGCTGTGTGAGCTGTGCCCAGCTCGTAAGCCCTCTCTGAGCCCAAAGCATGAGGAAGCTCAGGGACTGGCTGTATTCCAAGGGGACTGGTTGATCCCAGGAAGAGTCTTTCCTGCACTGGGTACTGGAGTTTACTAAAGAGGCGATAAGCTGGCTCCATGTGTGGTTTGTCAGACTGTTCTCCTGCAAGCAGCCCTGCAGCTGTTGAAGAGAATTGGATCCTGAGGGCTAAGTAGCCATAGCTGAGCAGTGTGCTCCTAACTCCAGAAGCCCTGAAGGACCTGAGCAGGCTGTGCACCTGAATNCAGAGTGCAGTGGCAGAATCACCTCTCTGGCTCTGCTGGCCACGCTTCTTTTGCTGCAGCCCAGGATGCGATTAGCCTTCTGGGCTGCCAGCGTGCACTGTTTGCTCATGTCTGTCCAGTATTCCTGCTCTGCAACCACAGAGGATAACCTGTCCCTGGATACTAGGGGAATGACTTCTGTCAGCCACTAAAAATCCATGCCCCATCCAAAGGAATGAAGTTAGCATGAAGCTGTGCAAATCCTATGCTTTCTGCCCCCTGTGTTTTTTGGGGCTACATTAACTTCCTATGTTCAAACTTCTATCTGAAACCTTAAGAACTGGGAAAATGTGCATATAAATAGAGATTTGTATTTCATCTGCTGGAACTTCAGTAGAATTATTTAATGTGGGAGCTGACAACACTGAAAAGGTAGATCTAATTTAAGCAATGATTGAAAGTCACACTAAGCAAAAGTCTCTAATCTGTTTGGACATGATGCCATCCTTGTAAACAGAAGAATGCCTTTGAATCCTTGATCTCGGAAAGGACAGACAGCAAAAACTGTGTCGTAACTGTGTCAAAGAGTTCTGGGTCAAGAATGATCCTATCTGAAAAAGCTGTTGCTAAGTTTGTTACAAAGTTGTTTCTTGTCAATGAAAAGAAGTAGCATTAATTGTGTTGCTTTTTAAGTTCTGAGAGAAAGTCTGCCTAAAAGTGGTGTGCCTCTATATTCTACTGAGGCAGGTGGGCAGAATGCTGAAAGATGATGTCAGAAGTATTCACTTGCAATGTGCAATTAAAAAGTCTCTTACTTTAACTGCCTACAGCAAATGAAATGCTATCAGCAAAGAATAGATTAGAGATGGGAGGTGATAGCCCTTTGCAAGTATCAAAGTTTATCTCCAGTTTACTCTTCTGTCCAGCTAACAGGAGGTAACATCACAATCAGAGGTAAGATACCTCAGAAAAAGGAGTTTCAGAAAAGCTGAGGAAACAGTAGCAGAACCATTGGAAAGGTGATTTGTTGCCAGGTATAAGTGAATGTAAACTGGGTATAAATCCAAGGGGTTGGCCAAAGCTGAAGCCTGCAGAAGATAACCTTTCAAAAGAAAAGGGCACTGTAAGTTGCCAGCAGTTGTTGGGGAGGCAATGCAAACACTGAGAGCCTGGCAGAGAAGCCAAGCCCTCTCCAGGCTCAGTGCAGAGGTGGGGAGGGTGTGAGTTGGGTGTCATGCAGGGTAGCAGAAGGTGAGGTCCTCTAACCCTTTTCTTCCCCATTAAAGCAAAGTAGTTAACGGCATGGGTTGGTTTGGGTTTGTTGTCTGTTTTTAAGAAGCTGGCCTGAATCATTTTGCTCAGGCAAATGAGAGGTCCCCAAGGAAGGGTTTGTGGGTGCCAAGCAGATGGGCCCATGTTATTGCTGGGCCTGGGACCAGAGGTGTCCTGTGCAGGGACTAGTCTGAAAGCTGAACATTCTTGGGAAGTCACACAGAAAGGGAAGCAGTTTACTTAGGGCACAGTGAAGGCTTTGGAGGACACCCCAGACTGCAGCTATGGTGATAGAACAGCAAGAGGAAGAGATGGAATCTAAAGGAAAGGGGCCTGAGGAATGCAGGCAATGGCCTGTCACTTGCAGATGTGATCACAGAGGCAGTAGCAGAGATATCAGATGCAAGTTGTCCTTGAACCTGACAAACAAGAGAGTTCAAACAACCTGAAATCTGTATTTTTGAATGCTTGACTGTTAATAACTTGGATTATAATGATGGTAAACAAAGCAAGAAAAGGGCCTGAAGGCATTAGCTCTGATTATTACTTGGTACAGTTTCCTGACTGCACGGAAACTAATTTAAACCAAGTCTCATTTAAACCTGACCTTCAATTAATGATTTCCCATTGGAGGTCCTAGGACTCAAGTTGCAATTTGTTTTCTCCTTATTTTTTTCCTCCTCTCTCCTTATGTGCTTCCATTCTGCATCTAAGAAGCTGCTGTCATGAGAATTACTGAAGCTAAGAGAGTAATGCTTTGTACCATCTGAAAGCTTTGCAGCCTTGAGTCATATGGAGGATAAAAAGCAATGTCTTAAAGATCAGTGTTTTTTAAAGCACTCAAACACACAGTTGACCTTAGAATTGGGAGGAGAGGGATGTTTATCATGATAACAGGATTTAAAACTTAATTCCTCTTAGCCTTGTATAATGTCCACAGTGTTTAACAAACTGGTACAAATGTGAGTGGGAAGGCTTGTGAATTACCAGAAGAGCTGGGATGTTAAGCACATCCTGCTGTTTTGGGCAGTGTTATTTATCTGGATAGATACTTCCTTTTCCACTGGAAAAAAAGTTGGAAAGGATATAGAAAGTATGTGTTTGTGAGATTTGGCAGTGTTCTCCAATGCCTTCATTGGTCAGGATTACACACAGGGCAATTATATCTAATCTTTGTTATATTAACAGCTTAGCATTGGCTTCCTTTTTATTTCTTCAGATAGACTTGTGCAACCTTCATATTGTGCCTGTGGCCAGCCCTGTGGAGTTTAACAAATCTCTGTTGTCTGTTCTTCTCACTCTGTTCTTTCCTTGAGCTGCTTCATGTATTGGAGCAGCACAGTGTCCTCAGATCCTGAATATCTGTGTCCCTACCCAACTGCTGGAGCAAGCATCTCTGTCCTGTCCCTTCCACCCACTCCTCAGAGTGACAGCAGTCTTCTCTTTCTCCTCCCTTCTGCTCAGGGAATGTCCTTCCTGAGGTGCTCAGCAAAGCCACATCCCTGTACACCTTTAAAACTTCCCTGAAGCTCCACTTCTGTGATGCTTGCAGAAACTAGCTAAGTAATCTGCTTATCCATGTCATTTAATCTCAGGAGTGACTCCCTCCTTTCATGGGACCTGCAAGAAACTTGTTGATTGGATCTACTTACTCTTCCTTTGTTTTTCTTTAATAAAAATGTTGCTGGACTGTGTCCTGCATTGGCCTTCCCAGAGGATAACTGATCAGCATCATGCCACTCTGTTCTGCCTGCCCATTGGTTGCTTCTCATTAGAAACACCAGCTTGTCCTCCAGCTGCTAGCACATAAAGAGGCTTTGCTCTTCACATGGCTCTTCATGACTTTAACAGAACACCAACTATGTGTGGGAGCCTACCAGCCTGGAGCTGGCTCTAGGCTTGCTGTATGAGTTTGGGACCTACTCCAGGGATGATCAGTGGGTTTTGTCTCTAGTAGGCATCTCCTACAACAGCTTTCAGGGGTGTCTAAAGCACTGTTCAAAAGGAGCTGAGAGCATTTAGTGTGACTGTTGTCATCCTACTCTGTGTGGTTTTCATGTTACCTAATTTTTGTGTTTGTGACTTCAAAAACATTCTGTAAGACAACCACGTTGAGGTTCTCAGCTTGCTAATGCTCTCTAGCAAACAGAGAAGATTTCAAGGCATTGTAATTGAACACAGTTCTGACCTAATGGATAGGGGTAACAATAGAAAGAGATTTTATTTTCCTAAGAGAAGTTAGCACACTCAATCTTTTTATAATTANCTGGTCACACTATTCTTGATCCAGGCCAAGATGCCATTGGCCTTCCGTGCTGCCTGAGCACACTGCTGGCTCATGTTCAGCCGGCTATCAACCAATACTCTCAGGTCCCTCTCCGCTGAGCCACTCTGCAGCCACTCATCTCCCAGCCTGTAGCACTGCATGGGGTTGTTGTGGCTAAAGTGTAAGACTCTGCACTTGGCCTGGTTGTAGCATGTAGTGTCATAAAATACTGCCCACAGGGATCATTTTGATTTCTGTGCTACATAACAGGCAGCATTTCCTTGTGGTTTGTTCTGCTTGGCATGTCTTTCTAATGGACAAAAGCCAGTGGGGTTTGTGACACCTCTTGTGCACATGGTGATGTGTCTATGTAGTGCCCCCTTCAGCAGGGCATCTGCATCTGGGTGAAGTGGCACACGTGCTGTGTGTCAGCAGGCTCTATGGGCTGGAGTCTGAGACACAGACCTGCTGCTCACTTGTTGCCACAGGCACAGTCTGAAAATCCCTTGTGGTCTCCTGTGGCCCCTGGTGCCAGAACTGTGCCCACAGCAGAGGGAGCATTAAACTCGTTGCCCATGGGAAAGTGTGGGGAGTGATACCCATGTTCCTAGAATCCTTGGATGGGTAGGATGAGCTCATTAGCCTTCTGGCAGTCATCCTAGGAGAAGGACAACTCTGATTCCAAACCCGGGCAGATGGAGCTCGTTTAGCCCTGCAAGGCCTTCCAGCTAAGAGAAGGACACTCTAATAAAACCTCCATCCTAAGGACTTGGCTGCCAGCGTCCAAGCTTGCTAGGCCCTGGCAGATGAACCTTAGGACTAAAGGGTGGGTCCAGCTCTGTGCATGCTGTGTCTCAC
>VWZO01003031.1:77467-92447 GCA_013396975.1 Bucco capensis | reverse complement strand
CAGGCTCGAGGGTGCTATCTGCTATCCTCTTTTTATCTGTGCTTGGAAAAGGCGCTGAGGAGGAGCATGGATGGAGCCCTCCCTGGAGCTTCGCTCGCAAAGCCTAGCCATACATGCATACTTGTTGCCAGCATTACCTAAGAAAATGATAGAACCCTTATGTTTGGAAAAGAGCTCTGAGATCATAGAGTCCAGCCATCCACCCAAAACTGCCATGCCCACCACTAAGCCATGGCCCTAAGCACCATAGCTACCTGTTTTCTGAACTCTTCCAGGGATGATGATTCCACCACCTCCCTGGGCAGCCTGGGCCAATGCCTGAGAGCCCTTTTGGGGAAGAAATTCTTCCTAATATCCAATCTGAACCTAATGCAACTCGAGGCCATTTTGTCTCCTCCTATCATTCATTACCTGGGAGAAGAGACCAAGCCTTGGCTATGTCAACATCCTAATTTGATTCCAGTCTTACAGCATTATTTTCTAGCAAGCTAATGGTCACATAGGTAATTAATATTGCTAGAGACAATGGCAGTGTTTCTCTAAGGAGTGAAGACTAATGAAGACCAAGGGTTTGAATCCTGACATTCAGTATGAGCCTTGCCTTGGAGCTGGAGGCTGAAGCTGTGCTAATGGAGCTAATTCTCTGGTTACTTTTCCTCCCATGTGGGGCAAGTTTACCTAGGGATGAATCCTGAGCATTATGGCAAGTGTTAGTAGTTTGCTAGATGGAAAACAAGGGAAGTTGGGGAAATACTCAGAGTCCCTGCTGACTAGCTCCCCTGGTTGGAATCCCTGAGTAGGAGTTGCAAGAAGGCAAAGGAAGGAGTAAGAGCCCCCAGAAGAGCACAGGTTTCTCCAGGGAACTAGCTGAGAGCTTTCAAGTGTAGGACATGCCTTCAACATGGACTTTTTCTTTTCTAGTTCAGCTTATGATACCAAAACAAGACAGAAGGTGGCAGTAAAAAAGCTTTCCAGACCTTTTCAGTCCCTAATCCATGCCAGGAGGACGTACCGGGAGCTCAGGCTGCTGAAGCACATGAAGCATGAGAACGTAAGTGAGGAGTGAGTTCTTGCCCTTTGCTTTGGGATGCCAAAAGGTTACAACCTAGGCTTAATTTCACTCAGGTACAATCTTTTGTCTGAAAAGCATATTCAAGCTATTCATAGCTACCCAAGATACCTAGCCCTAGCCACCTTATGTGTTGGGAAGTGAGTGAACTTTCAAGTAGAGCCTTGCAGTAGAAGGCTGCCTTTTTAGTTCAAAATGAGCTGATTTCAGCTTGAAGATGTAGCTAATGAAATCCAAAGCAAGTGGTCCTGCTCTAACTAAAGTAGTAAGAGTGTTCTGCTCACTACTGTTGGATGCTCTTGAAACATCAGTTCAAGAAAAAAAATACACCTCAATCCTGCTGTTGCTGAATTTGGATTCTGTTGAGAAATTAAGGCAAATACTCACAGTGAAATCAACAGCAGTGTCATAGCTAGATGAAAGAGAGAACTTCAGGCACCAAATCATTGAGTGCTATTCAAAGTTTGTGGCAAGCAGCTGCTTACCTGCTTAAAAGTAGCTTGATGAATTGAAGCCTGAATAAAACATAGTGGGTTGAAAAGTATCCTGGAGAAAGGATGCTAAAAAAGTTCAACAACAACAGAATGAGAAAACCCATGACACTGTGCTTCAGCTTTACAACTGTGAAGCCACGTGTCAGCTTTTCTGTGATGAGACTTTACTTTTCCTGCCTTTATTTCTGATTGTCTGAAGCCTTGTTGTAATGGCTTTTTGCAATTAATAGAACTTTCTGTTGGTCCTGGACACCACTGTAGCTATAACTGTGTAAATCACTTACTGTGCCAGTTGTACTAAGTTTTCAGGTTGACCATCTGTCACATTTGGTAAGTTTCATCCCCCAAATGCTAAGCACTGTCAATACTAATGGCATGTTTGTTGCTTTACAGATGTCTGAAAATAACATGTCCATCCCCTCATCTTTCAGGTTATAGGATTGCTAGATGTTTTTACACCTGCAACATCAATAGAAAATTTTAATGAAGTGTAAGTAAAATCATTTCTAATCCTTTTCATTTCAGTTGTGTCTCAGCTATAGATTATTTTTCCCAGCTAGATGAGATAGTTCAAGAATGCAGGAAAGTATCCTGTTGGTTGACTAAGCCAAGGTAAATTTAGGCTAGATTGCTGACTAACCCAGGACTAGCTGTATTTTGGTGTTACTCAAACATCTGATCTTTGCTGAGTTCGTCTCTGTTTACATCTTGTATAAGTACTCAGGCCAACAATTTAGCATAAGAAATAGTAATTAATCATAGAATCCCAGACTTGTCAGGGAGCTTCCAGCTGCTCTAGGTGCAAGGCCTGTGGCTGCCCTGGGCAGGGACACCTGGCACTAGAGCAGCTTGCTCCCAGCCCCAGCCAGCCTGGCCTGCAACACTGCCAGGGCTGGGGCTGCCACCACCTCTCTGGGCAACCTGGCACAGTGAATAGATTTTTATCTCCATGGAAATTACTGGGCAAACTCCTTTGACCCCAGGGCATCTCTGGGTAAGGGACAACTGGTCTGAGAGATGCATACTTCTGTCCCAGCACTGTTTTGGAAAAGAATGAGCATTTCTGCAAAATTTATGAAAATATAAAACTTCCTGTGGGAGTAGGGAGGGAAATGACACAAAACACTCTCATTTCAACCAATCCAATGTTAATCTCCATCATCAACTATTCCAGGCTCTTGCAGGTTTTGGTGCCTCAGGGTCCCACTTTGATATTGGGTGAGGCTTCCTATTCATCGCAAAGTATGATGTGTTCTCCCCTCACTGAACTGCTGTAGTGTGTCATGGAGATGAGAGAGAGAAAACCTTTTCTTGTACTGTAAGGGTTTTTCTTCTTTTCATGATGTTAAATCTGAGAGTTGGGATTCCCTTATTAAAGCTCCTAGCTGATTTCAAGGGCATCAGCTGTGTTGTTAGTAGAAAATGGAAGAGGAACCTAGCTGGGAGTATGGAATTACTTTTTAGATATGCTGCCTTTCAAAGGCTTTACATTCTGCCATTCTGCAATAGGCCAATGCCATGAAGCTCACTAAGGCCAAATGCCAGGTGCTGCCCNGTTTAAGAGACAGGGAGATGTTGCATTGGGAGGCATCATTTAGCAGGTTGCTAGGGCTAGGACAAAGGCTGCACTGATGAGCTTCAAGGTCTCTTCCAGCTGTAAATGTTCTATGATTCTATGAATAAGCTGTTTGTTTGTTTTCTTCTCTCTGGTGGATTCTCCTAGGTATCTGGTGACCAATTTGATGGGTGCTGACCTCAACAACATTGTGAAGTGCCAGAAGTTAACAGATGACCATATACAGTTTCTCATCTATCAGTTACTTCGAGGTCTTAAGGTACTGGCTGAATGCAGAGAGTCAGCAACCAAAAGGTTGCAGTAACAACTGTTTCAGTGCAGGAACAGTATTGAGACACTGGGGGGTTTGGTTACTGCTCTCTCTGTGCACTCATTTCAGAACTGATCAGACCATTTTTCTAAGCAGCAATAAAACCCCAAGCCTGCCAGTGTTTATGTGTGCAGTGCACATGGATCCTCCCCTTGAACCTGAACTTTGGGTCAGTGTCTGTGTCAGTTATGATTGAAGGAAAATCATGTTACACAATGTCTCAAGTGAACATCAGTTAACATTTATACAACTAGGTAACAAAGGCAATTGGCAATGAAACTGTAGCCAGATTTTCTTTGAAAAGAATTAAACTATGGATCATTTCACTGTCATGAGACATGTAAGTGTCTATAAGAGGAGATGATGTAGAAAATGCATCCCTTTACTAGATGAGAAGCATTTTCTCCCATCAGTGTTGATTTTCCCAACTATAAATGAAAAGAGAGGGATCAGCTGCTTTAGTAGCTAACTGAACAGTAATTGATATTTTATACATGGAAAATAACCATGTGTTTGAAAGCAAGCCTTGCTGTCTGGCTATAACAGGATTAATAAATATAATAAATAATAAATATAATAGAAAAATAATATATATAAATATATAATATAATAAATAAATATAATATATTATATATAAATATAATAAATACCATGTATAAATATAATAAATAGAACAGGATTTTCTGCAAGTCACCTGTGCCTGAGACACTAATTCTTATCCATGCTTCTGGCTTCTGTCAATTGTAGTGACTAAAAATTTGCAGAATTGAGCCTTTAATTGCTTTGTCTCATTTGCTTAAGTTAATAGCTCTATTAGGAAGATGGATTTTGGAGTTAATTATCCAGCTTATGGTTTTCAGTATAAGGCTGTATTATGTCAGAGCTAAATAATAGTAAGAGTTGTGCTCTAAAGTGAATATTAATGTCCAGAAGGCACTCAGGTGCATTTCTGGCTCTGTTCTGAAGAGGAGGGGTTGATGGTGGCTCACCTCTTGTGGAATTGAGATGTTCCTGTCCCATTAGGCAAAGAACAGTTGCTCACATATACCATTGAAGCTAGAGTCATGGCAAGGTGCATTGCCATGTGTGGGTGAGCTTTGGGCTCACTGGTGGCTGCACTGAGCAGTGTGGAGCACAGGCTTCATGCCCCACAGAAGCTGGCTGAGCAGCTGAGGCTTGGAGCTGCAGAGCTTGGCAGGCTCCTGAGCTGTCTGGGAGAGGACTGCTTGGTGGCACTGAGAGGAGCTCTTGTCTCAGCAGAGCAGGGACACAGTGGTGGTTTGGTTTGCTCTCCATTCAGCTGCTCACAGCTGTTGTGGGGAGTGCTCAGGGGTGGCCCTGCCCTTCTCATAAGCAGTGTGGAGGTCTGGAGCAAGAGGAGTGCTCTGGAGTTTGCTGTGGGTTTTCTCAGTTGATATACAAGTTTTGCATGTAGTCTGTGCTCCCAGAAAGGGTGAATTCACCTCTAGAGAACAGAAGAGAAAAATGTCAAGGTCTTGCTGATCCTAGTCTGTAAGATCATAGATAAATTGGCTGTTGAATAATTACAGAGTAAGCTTTTCTTAGTCTTGGAGTTTGAATGTTTTATGTAGAATAGCAGAGACACTAAATAGCCACTGCAATACTGCTTTGGGTCCCTGCTTTGAAAATGGGCCTGAAGTGATGCTGTGGCTTAGGTGGGTCACTAACCTGTCCCAGGGTGTGAGTCTCTCTCACCCACAGTCAGCATTCACAGTGTGGGAAGGTGAGGAGTCATCCAGGAGTCAACCATACTGATCCCTACACTACTGGCTTTCACTGAGCTGAGGAAGGTTAGCTGGTAAGAAACTTTATTGAGCTACCCAGCTTTAGATAAGACAAAACAAGGAGGTTTTGAAGTTCATCATAGCTCTGTTTGATCTGAAAATGTAGAGTGATGTCTTTTCTGTGCATAAAACATTCAGTCTCAGAAGCAAAAAGATCAAAGAAGTGGCTTATACCTTCCTTCCCCTCCAACTTCATCTCTTACCTTTTCTTTTCCTCTTTGTTTCACAGTATATTCACTCAGCTGGAATCATCCACCGGGTGAGTTCCCTCATTGAGATGACAGTGAATGGAGTGTGTCCCTCTGGGCCTCAAATGTGTTATTAAGACATGGTTATACTGTACTTTAGAAGGTTAAAATCTACTTGACTAACTCTGTCTGTTCTGCTACAGGACCTGAAGCCCAGTAACCTAGCTGTCAATGAAGACTGTGAGCTGAGGGTAGGTATCATGCTGTTGTAAAAGCTCTCAAGACGACAGTTTGCTGAGGAAACATTAGCTACCATTTTGATTCTTGATTCCATTCATTTCAACTGTTTGCTACTGTTGCTCCCCTGGCATAGAAAAACCCATTTCCATCAACATGAAGGTGTTCTCACCTTCTCCCTGATGTTCATTTACTATGAACACAAAGTGTCTTGAATGTTAATCCTGAGTTCCTCACAGAGAGGCTAAGAATTTGGCCCCTGAGTACTGAAGTGCAAGTTGGGCTTGTGATACATGTCTGCATCTGCTGAGTTTAGATGAAACCTTGTAACACCTTTCATTTTTATATTTATAGAATACAGTAGCTTAAAGAATTATATGGGAAAAGGTACTACTATTACTGTTATGTTACCAGTGACAGGCAGTAAAAAACAAACAAACAGAACCCTGAAATCCCCAGTTCTCAAGTGCTATTTCAGTGTCCATGTCTATATAAATAACTGTCTTTGTGTATCTGTGTGATATGATATTACACAATAAGCATGAGGCTCTGGAGAAGGAAAAGCTGTCTTCTAGCCTTCTAAGTCTTTAAGCCTAAGAATGAGATGTTTAGCATTTCTCCATGGCAGCCAGAACCATCTTTCTCCCTAGGCCTGACTCTGATGTAATCTCTTTATTCCAGCTGAGAGAGATTTATAAAAAGATTCTGAATACTACAAGATCAGCAAAAAAAAAAAACTCCCATCAGTGAGTAAGAAGAGAGCAGTTAGGTTCTTGCAGTAATCTGGCTCTGTGGTGAGAAGCTCTAGTTCCTGTTTGGTTTAGTGACACTTGCAGATGCTCAGCAAGTTTCATGCTTATCCCTTTCATGTCTTCATGCATGTGTGTTCAGCATCTGTGAAATCTGATGGCTCATCTGGGTCTGATCATGCAGTCAAAAATGCATGCTGTGCTTTTGTTCTATAAAGAAAGGAGACTTTTCATCTCTTTTTTCTGTTATTATGGTATCTGTGCACCTCCCTGCCTACCATTTGCTACACTGCACATTGCTCTTGGTTTTATCTTCACTTCCTCTGATACCAAATTATTTTCTAATAGAACAAGCTAGTGGATATTTCCAGGAACAAACAAAAAGGAAATAGAAGCCAAAGGAAGGAAAATGTGTGTATGTACACATTTGACAGAAGGGCAAAAAGAAATGCCCTGATATAAAATAAGGGCATTCACGTTGCAGTTTCACACTGGTTTTGTGCCTTATTTGCCTCAGGCTTTTATTCTTGCTTATTTAAGAACTAAATAATGCTTTTAAGAAGTAAAAATGTTAATGTGTTATTTCTATTTCAGTATTTTTCTTTAGGCATTTTATGTCTGTAAATTAGATTATAACTGAGGAATTTTGAGTGATGCTCTGAAAGTTTCCATACTGCCAATGAAAAGGATTACTGCTAGCCCTTGTCACAAGAGGTTGCCACTGCTAAGAACTCCCATTTGTATTTGAAGAGATGCTAACTAGCTGAAATGAGTCAGTGAACAGCACTGAGGCACAGAGGGTACCCTTCCACAGCCTCTCTCTTAGAGTTAGTGGTACCTTTTAGCTCCATAATTAATGGGAGATGGACTAATCAAAAAATGAGCAGGGAAATGTGATTGAAATCACTTCCTGCCAGTATAAACTTAGCAAGGGAGAGCATATGGAGGAGAACATTTTGCTCTGAAGCCTGTGAGTAATGTGTGTGCCTAAACAGATCTCCTTTGTTGTGGTGGGGGAGTTCTGTCAAAAACAGATGGTATGTGACTTAAATCTACCTTGCCACCCAGGACATGTTCCTCTCCTAGTGGCATTGGAATGATGTGTGCTTTGGGTAAATGCTTAGAGGGAAACAACAGAACTTCTGCAGTTTTGTGGTCAGCTCTTGTGGTCTTCAAATGTTTAAATGCCCAGTGGCCCTTGCCTTTGGCATTGTACACAGACATTCCCAGTTAAGAGTGTTTCAATTTTTCACAGCAACAGTGCTCACTTTTAGCAAATGAATGTCAGTGGAACATTGAACTTGAGGCAAAATGTAAAGGTAATTGTCTCCCTGGACTGGGCACTGGGGAGGCCACACCGTGAGTATTGTGTTCAGTTTTGGGCCCCTCAGCACAGGAAGGACATTGAGCTGCTGCAGTGTGGCCAGAGAAGGGCAACAAAGCTGGTGAGGCTAGAGCACAAGTGTTGTGAGGAGCAGCTGAGGGAACTGGGGTTGGTTAGACTGGAGAAGAGGAGGCTTGGGGAGATCTTGCTTTCTACAACTCCCTGAAAGGAGCTGGTAGTGAGGTGAGGCTTGGTCCCTTCTCCCAGGTAAGGAGTGATAAGACAAGAGAAAATGGCTTCAAGTTGTGCCAGGGGAGGTTCAGATTGGATATTAGGAAGATTTTCTTCCCCAAGAAGGTTCTCAGGCATTGGCCCAGGCTGCCCAGGGCAGTGGTGGAATCACCAGCCCTGGAAGAGTTCAAAAGGCATGTAGATGTGGTGCTTGGGGCCATGGTTTAGTGGTGAGCATGGCAGTGTTTTGGGGATGATTGGACTCAAGGATCTCAGATGCTTTTCCAGCCATAATGATTCTGTGACCAAGGACCAGAGGGCCAATGGCATCCTAGGATGCATGAAGAGGAGCGTGGCCAGCAGAGCCAGAGNCATACTGGGATACTGTGACCAGGCTCATCCCAGTGCAAGCCTCTTCATGCAGACCCATACACTGTAGGGATACAGCAGAGAGAGAAGATGAGTGTTGCTGTTTTACTTCACCAATAGTGAGGGACTATGGATAAACTTAGAAGTAGAGATAATCCCAAAAGTGAAAGGTTTGGTTTGGTTTGAATTGCTATTTATTGCCATTTGTTTTTGTTGTGTAGATTTTGGACTTTGGTTTAGCTCGCCAAACGGATGATGAAATGACTGGCTACGTTGCAACAAGGTGGTACAGAGCTCCAGAGATTATGTTAAACTGGATGCATTACAATCAAACAGGTAAAGTGTGAGGACTTGCTTTTTGCTGCAGCTGGGTACAGGGATAGGTTGAAAGCAAGAGGCAGCTGTGTTTAAGGAACTCTTCAGTACATCATCCATGGTTCTCTCTCTGGTTTTTGGCAGTTGACATCTGGTCAGTTGGATGCATCATGGCAGAGCTGTTGAAAGGGAAGGCACTATTTCCAGGAAATGATTGTATCCTTAACATAGAACATGAAATGTTTTCAGCTATAAAAATACTCTCTAATTCTTCCTTTTGTTTTTTTAATGACTTCAGTGTTTCTGTGGAAATGTTTTGGAGGTAACAAGCTCCTAAAGCCAATCATTGCTAATCATTCAGTGTAGTGTATAGGAGAGCTGAATATGAGACTCACTCTGAGGAAAAACCAGTCACAGATGTTCATAAGTTACTCTTCCTTGTGGATCTGTGTTTAACTAACAACCTAGTTAAAAGAGCAGCTTTCTTCTGTGTGTGTATCTTCCTGAAATGAAGCAGGAAGCTAAGCAAAGGTGATATTTATGGATGAGCTCATATAATTTTTTAAAACTAGAACTGCTTTTAGGCTGGAAGTTCCTAAAATGCAAACAAATTGACTCTTAAATAATAAATGAATTAAGCATATTGTGTCCAGCAGTTGCAGAAATGCCACAGGAGCAACAAAACCCTCTCTTTTCTTCAGTGCTGTACTGTGCTCCTTGCTGGAGCATCTCAGGGATTTGCACTGGCATTTCCTGCACTGACAGGAGGCAAAAAAAAGAGTCATTGCAGAGGAGAGCAGTCAAATAAGAAAAGTGAAGAAAAACAAATGGTGAAGGATGAGGAAACAATTGCATCAAAGGAGGAAAGCTTTTAATAGGAGAAACAGAAGCGCATTCTTCTGTGCTGAATATTGACATTTCTTGCTACTCTGAAACCCCTCAAAAAGCAAACCCTTCTGCTAAAGCTAAGCTGTTGCCAGGTGCAAAACAACATATTAGAATTGCCTGCAACACTGTTCAGAGAGCTGAAAGACCAAACCTCCTCACTGAGCTTTCTGTTATGCTCAGCATCATGAGGCTGTGGTGCAACTACAGGTGTTGTCCAGGTGATCATCATCTGATCATCATCTGCTTCAGGCTCTGGGAGCAAATGCTCTGTGAGAGCTGGAAAAAACAAGGCATCTAGTTTTCAAGAAAGGAAATACCTTTGCTGTTATAAAGTACTGTCTACAATTCTATGATTACCTCAATTGAAATAAAGCTGTAAAATAGCCTTGAGTCTCTATGGGAAATGTAGCATATTTTCAGGTCATATTGACAATGAAAAATGAACATTTTTAAGTTTGGGGTTTTTTTAATCTTGAGCCTGATGTAAAACAAATTTTCAAAGCTACCATATGAGAAATTTCCACTTAGCAGCATTCATTGTAGGAATCTACCTCTATGTGCCTTAGCATATGAGACTGTTCTTCAGAAATCCCTCAAATCACTGAAGCTTAAATGTGCTCTTAAAGTGAAGCTTAAGGAGAGGTTAAATTGGGAACTAGGAGAGGAAAGCAATGTTTTGTATGCACCTTTCTCACATACAGGTGTGCCTGAGAGATTAATAGAATACAATAGAGAATTTGATACTCCAGGACTAGACTTAAGCAGGGATGGATTGGTTTCTTTCCATGGACTGTGATGGAATTGTCTTGCTGAATAGTTCCAAACATCTTAACTGTCTGCATGAAAGCTCATGAACTCTTTAAACCCAGAAGGACTGTGTGGTGTTTATTTCCCTGAAATAATGCAGATATTGATCAACTAAAGAGAATAATGGAAGTTGTGGGCACACCCAGCTCTGAGCTTCTGAAGAAGATCTCCTCAGAACATGTGAGTTCACAGATTCATCTGGTTAGCTGACTTTCTGTCATTCTGCTCTCTAATTGGCATTGGATGTCACTGTTTGTGTTACACAGATGGTCTGATTTGGAGATGAGCCAGTACTTTAAAATGATCTCTATTTTCAGAGTGCCCAAATGCCTTGACTGTCAGCTGGAGTAATTTGGATACTTGTTCTCATGGACCCAGTTTTTGAAAGGAGTTCTGTAGCTGATCCTGATGATCTTTTATTTTACTGCTATCTTTACAATAAATTCAAACTGCTCAGCTCAGAGCATTATGATGTTGTTATTAAATCTCCTGTCTCTAATTTTTAGGCTTTCCCTTGTTGTGAAGGCATCTAAACAGAATCAAATAATGAGTGTTGTACATGAGTGCTCTCATTTAGATCCCTAATTTGAAATCCAGGTTTGTTCATCTCTCTGGATGCTTGTGAGAGGTCCATTTTCATGAGAATATCTACAGTTAATGACATGATTTTTAACTCTCTGTATGACTAATAGAGTAAATGAAATATTTCCACTTTTTTTCTCTGCTAAAGCTACACTTAAAGGATTCACTTGAAGCAGTACCCATGGCTACCCAGCTGAGGAATGAGATGTGGTATTGATTGACAAAGACAGGTTGATGGACAAAAATTGAGTTAAATAGCAGCACACAGCTCCCTCCTGAACTGAAGCTGGTTTCTGGAACCTTTTCTGTCTAGAGCTCAGGCTGTTACTCATGGCTCCTTCTCAGCTTGTGTCTACAGTGAAGGGTTTGCTCTGAACTTCCTGAGGAGTGTGCTGCTGGGCTAGGTAAGCAGGAGCAGCAGGACAGCCAGAGCAACACTGTATTTCTGGAAGGTGGAACTTCATCAGTGCAGGCCAAGACACAGCCCTGCAGCTTGTGTGTGTGCACACCTAGCATGTGGCAGTGGCTGAGGCAGGAGGAGGATTCATCCTTCTGCCAGGGAATGTTATGTTGTTGTTGTCGTGGCTAGGCTTTGCGAGCGAAGCTCCAGGGAGGGCTCCATCCATGCTCCTCCTCAGCGCCTTTTCCAAGCACTGATAAAAAGAGGATAGCAGATAGCACCCTCGAGCCTGCACTAGGGATTCTTTTAGGTGAGACACAGCATGCACAGAGCTAGACCCACCCTTTAGTCCTAAGGACGCTGGCAGTGAGGTCCTTAGGACAGAGGTTTAACCTCTTAGCTGGAAGGCCTTCCAGGGCTAAACGAGCTCCATCTGCCCGGGTTTGGAATCAGAGTTGTCCTTCTCCTANCATTCCTCTAACAGCAAGGTCAGAGGTGTTGTGAAATGCCAAGCCTATTTTCAGTTGTAAGTAGAGGATTACAGAATTGGACACTAAAAGATCAGCCTCATGGGATGTTTCAGCACAAGTCACTGAGCTGTTTTGTCAATCTTTCATGTTAGTGTGGGTTTAAATGTTGACTGCATTTAATTATTCTGTGGTGAATGTGTAAGCAGAAGGGACAGGTTGGCAAGTATACTTTGATAGTCTGTGTTGTTTTCAAAGGACTTGTGGGCAAGGTTGGAGATAATTTTGACCATATCTTGTTCAGTCATGTTTGGATTAGTGATGTTAATTGATGTCTGAACAGAAACAAATAATCCACAGATGTTTGTCATAAGATAAATTTACCTTTTGTTTCTGCCCTAGTCTGCAGCTCCCATGCAAGAATGTGACAGCTCTATTTTGCTCTGCTGTCAGACTCATGTATAAACTAATGCCCTGCAAGACTGCACACCCTGCCCTTCCAGCAGGTGTTTACTGCCCTATATGGCTTTAGGGGCATAAAACAGGGGGAGCAAAGCCTGCATTTGACTGGGCTTTAAACATCACTCTCTGCATAGCTGGCTACATCTGCTAAGAAGAAATCATCCTTTTAGAAAGCCTTGCTACCAGCCCCCATAGCACAATGGGAAACTGCTGATAGAGTTTTAACAGGTTGGGGACATAACACATGCAGGCTTGCTTCTTTTCCTCAGACTGTGAAATGTGTCACTAATGGCAGTCTGGAGTTCTGCTAGAATATGCTTACATCTTACTAGAAGCAGGAAAAAATAACTAAATCTGCCTTATTAGATTAGAACCCAGTGTGGAAAGAGCCTGTGCTGTGTAATGATTTTAAATAGCTTTGTCAGTTCATCCTAGCTGCAGAAATTGAGATGATGGCAGAGAGAATAGTGTAGTGGTTGGAGTGTTTTACAGGAGCTTCAGGACAGTCCAGAAGATAGTTCCACAGTTCCTAATCTGTTATGTCACTAGAGGCCATGGGGCTGCTTGGTATGAATGATCTGAGTTCTTTTGCTCTCTTCAGTAGACCAAGAACTAAGAGTTAGCCTCCTGCAGAAAGTCTCCTTCTAATAGGATTGATTGTTAGGAGGGCAGGGAGACCACCCCGTGACACAAATATGTTTTAAAAGGATTAAGGTCTGTTCAAAGACCCAGCAGGGTTTCGTAGGAGTTTGTGGACAGCCATTTGCTCTTTTTTAAGTGTTGCATTTCAGAATTGCCTGTTCTGTCTGATCCCAGCCCTTATCACCAGCATTCAGCCTCTTCTCTTAGCAGCCTCTCTACCTCAGCCCAGCAATGCACAGTGTGTTGTCAGGCTCAGGCTGACATTTGTAGGTCAGACATGCAGGTTTTGGCTTTTCCTGGCTGAGTGTGGGTGAGCCTTTCACAGCCACAGTCACAAGGCAAGCAAGGAATTCTGTTAAACATCTGAAGAGCTGTGCCCTTGGGAGCATCAGGATTTGGTCTTTGGTTAGTGAAGCTCCTGTTTGATAGAGGAGGGGAGGACACAGGCTGGGTTATTCCACTTTGCTGAGGGTAACTGAAAGATGATTTAAGTGGCAATTTCTGGTGGAACATTACATATATGTGTTCCCTGGGGGTATTGAAAGCATAAGTGCTAACACATATCCCTTAGGTGCCTGTTTAAAACTCTCTTGCTTGTTGTGCAATGTACAGGAGTGACTCTTGTAAACAAAGCCATACATCACAGTTTTATGTAAAGAAGGTTTCCTGTGTATAAGAAGCATAAATAATATTATGTCTGCTTTTTAGAGTTGATACGGTTACTGTTGGGCAAAATTTAACCTCTCTGCATGTGGTATGTATATTGATTTATTCCTAGGCAAGAAAATACATTGAATCTCTTCCACATATGCCTCAACAGGATTTGAAAGCAGTATTTCGTGGTGCCAATCCATTAGGTAAGAAACAGTTCCCTAACACAGGAACTCAAGTAAGGGTGCCAGAGCACTGGCCCAGGCTGCCCAGGAGCCTGTGGAGTCTCCTTGTCTGGAGCCATTGCAGAGCTGCCTGGACACATTGCTGTGTGAGCTGGTCTAGGTGCTCCTGCTCTGGCAGGGGGGTTGCACTAGGTGATCTTTCTAGGGCCCTTCCAACCCCTGACATACTGGGATACTGTGAAGTGTTCCTCTGCTGAATGGTCCTGTATAAGAATGACCAGAGTAGTGAGAAGAGCATTGCTCAGTCTTTCATCCTGAGACTGTTTTCCCTTCATGTTTCTGATGGAGATTACAGGAGCCTCCTAAAGGAGAATGGTCTGTGGATGAAAGGCAGCAAAAGCCAGCTATACAGAGCAGGAATGAATAAAGATGTCACAGGGGTTTGGGCTGGAGACATCACTTCTGGCTCAGGAAGACCACGAGCTGTAAATTGCTGACAAGCAGAAGAATACAGCAGGAATATACTGGTTTGAATAACCCTTTTTGAGTATTATTTCCTAGGAATGCATTAGCCATTGTTGGACACAAGGTTCCAGGCTCAACAGACCTTTGGTCTGATCCTGCACAGTTGTTTTTGTGTCTAACCAATTGGTTCTGCCTGTGCACAAGAGTTGTTTCTGTGAACAATTTCGTGTGATGTGGCAAAGGAGATGTTTGACTCACTGGAGTCATGTCCCTGCAGTGCCTGGTCACTTGCACTGAGTGCACACTGAAACATTGTCTCTAGGGAAGTCTGATGTGTTAACAGATTTTGAATGCTTTCTGTGTATTAAAATACAATTTTACTTTTACCAATACAAGTAGCTGTCAATGCTTTCTTAGGAAGAATGGGATTTATTTGTGTGAGATATGTGAGAGCATGCTACATATCAGTATTATCATTATTATCAGCATTCTCCTAGAGAAATGAAGTGCTCTTGGCTTGGCTGGGCACACGCTTCTCCAGGTTAAAAACTGGAGAGATGGCCAAGTCCAAAGAGTTGTGGTCAATGGAGTTCAATGCAGTTGGCAGCCAGTCACGAGTGGGGTCCCACAGGGCTCAGTGCTGGGGCCACTCCTGCTTAACATCTTCAGCAATGATTTGGACCAGGGGATGCAGTGCACCCTTAGTAAGTTTGCAGATGACACCAAGCTGGGTGGCAGTGTCCATCTGCTTGAGGGCAGGGAGG
>VWZO01003031.1:63433-77225 GCA_013396975.1 Bucco capensis | reverse complement strand
CATCATTTAGCAGGTTGCTAGGGCTAGGACAAAGGCTGCACTGATGAGCTTCACGGTCTCTTCCAGCTGGAACTGTTCTATGATTCTATGATTATAAAGGCAAATTAATGGCAAGTCTCATATGAAAGCACTAAAATAATTTAAATGTAATAGTTTGAATAGTTATGATAAATTTTCCCTATAAAATCAAGTTTAATCTTACAGATATCTCATTTCTAATGTTCTGCAACTGTTGCCTTCAAACATCTTTTCTAATTGCTGGGCCCTTTGTGCTTTGAGATTTTCATCTGGTGCTTTCATTGATGCACCTAATTGAAAGTGTAATCTGCCATTCGCAGCATTAAGTTGCTTAAGTTTGACCAAGTTAAGCACATGCTGCACAACAAAAGTTATTTAGCTTTTAAGCACAGAGATCATTTCAGAACGAAGGCTCTGGAGGTCTGAAGAAGTGAATCAAGTATAACATAGACTCTAATAAATCTTTTTGCATACCACAAGCAAACCAGAAGCTTCCTTCAGCTCTGCAAATTGTGCTCACAGTATAACATCTTCAAAACTTACTTACTACATTGCCTAAATTCTGTGGGTTTGCCAAGATGTTAACTGAGAATAGGTGACGTGTAAACAGTTGCCTTCTCTTTTATTTCTAGATGGTCTTTTCTGGCTCTGAACCGTGTTTCTCTTTTTCTCTTAGCTGTAGATCTTCTTGAGAAGATGCTTATATTGGACAGTGATAAAAGAATTACTGCCTCAGAAGCCCTTTCCCATGCATACTTCCTGCAGTACCACGACCCAGACGATGAGCCCGAGGCTGAGCTCTACGATGAGTCAATCGAGAACAAGGAGCGAACCATAGAGGAGTGGAAAGGTAACACAGCTGCACACAGGAGCTCACAGAGGAAGCAAAACCAAACCTTACTTAAGTAACTGTTCCCCTCTGCTTCTAACCAGAGCAATTTGAACTCTTCAGCCTCAGGGAAACAAGATAAATCCACATTTGTGCTTGTGGGAGTGGAGAGGTAGAAAGGGTTTAGTTTCCCCTCTGGATTTTGCTGCTTCTCTCCATTCTGTCATCTCACTAGATTCTCTGTAGCAGCTTTAATCTGAACTAAAAGCTGATGCTAGTTACCAGGTAACCACACATTCTGTCTTGCTTTTCTTTTTCCAGGTCAGATCCTCAACTGAAGTAACTGCCCTAGGGCAAGTGACACTTTGGGATTCTGGTTTAGCTTTGTTTAGAACAAGAAGTTAGTATTTTGTTAATCATTCTTTGGATAGCCTAATAATTGAAATTAATAGGTGACACCATGCTATTGATCCTGCTTGGAGATGAGAGCTGGTGATTTTACTTGGGAGGACACCCCAAAACTCATCCTTGAGAAATACTGCAACAACCCTTTTGGTATTAGTCCATCTGTGGTTGCATCATGCTCCTGTTGCACTGCAGTACCACAGAAGGTGGCTAAACATTGAGCTTGCAAGCACACCAACATTTCCTCATTGTCTGATGAGGACATATGCTGGCAATTCCTTACTAGACTTGTTCCAGTTACAAATAAAGTCCTTTCCTTGGCTTAAGGCAAAATATGGATTCTATAAAACAGATATTATTCTATTTGTATAGTCTATAACTTTTATTCCAGAAAAGCTTGATAAAACTGTATTAAGCATAATGAGTAGGTTTGTGATGAAAAATACTGCCCTCCCATGTCTAACTCATACCTTTCCACTTGTGCCATGTTTTGTCCTGGCCTTTGCAGGGGAGAGAAGCAGACTGACTACAACAACTATATCTTAAAGAAAGATAGGAGTGGGGTCATGGGTCTCTTTACAATAAAGTCACCTCCTAGAGCCCTGAAAAAGGGTTTTCTAGAAGCCTGCTGCATGGATACAAACAAGGAGAATTGCCTGGCATCACTTAGTTCCTTACACAGGCTCTCCTCTGCAAAACCTGGCAGCTTACAGCACTGCCCATAGCTCTAGTTTATTGAGAGGCATGTTCAATTTGCTGCTCTACTTAGCAGTGGAGGATTTGTTTGCTGCTACTGCTTCAGTTGACTGAGTCTCTAACAGGAAAGTTGAACAATTTCTGAGTCATGAAGCTCATTTCAGTTTGTGCTGAAACCCTGGGGAAATCATTTCAGGAACAATCTTAGCAGAACTCTTTCTGAACTGAAATGGCAGCAGGGAGATGAATTCTCTAGGAAGGACAGGATCATATTTTTATGATACTCTTGATGTTTATGATCCTCTTGCCCATCTCTTTGTCTTGGGGAAGCATTTGCACAGTAGTCCAGTAGGTGCCACATTGAAGTAAGTAAGGTGGCATAGAAGGTGACCATGTGTAGAAAATGTTTGCATTGTTGATGAAATACTGACCTGGTTTCTCAAGACATCAGTAGTGTTCTCCCTCTTTTTCTGTTTAAATGAATAATCAGTAGTTCTTGATCCCAAGAGGGAGTGAGCACCAAAGTAAAATGAGATCCAGACCCTTTTTCGTACACATTCTGCACTTAAGAGTTTCCTTGGTCTCCACTCCACACAGCTGAGGCTTGCAGCCCAAGCTCAGAGATTACTTTCAGACTTGTTTCATCAGGTAGAAAATACTCCAAAATTTTAGAGGCCCAGAGTCTGCTATTGTGAGTTGGATGCTGTGTGCTCTCTCTCCTTAGCTGTTGCTCCAGTTGCATGTATCTCAGCATGACATCTGCACTCTCTGCTGAGTAGGGGAAACAAGTTCCTGGGGGAGGAGTTCCATAAACATACTGTGCCTAGCCAGCAGGAATCATTTCTAGTACAGCTCCAGGTGTCAGATTTGTGAGGATGCTGCCTTGCTCCTGGCTGCCTGTGACCAGATGGTCAGTCACTAAACTTACCTAAGGAATCCACACATACAATTTCTTCCAGACCAATCCTCCCCTGAGGCTGGCAGGCTGCTCAACCATAAACCATGCTCCAGCATAACACAAGCAGGGCCTGAGCAAGATTTTTGCCATGCTTTTTACAGGNCGACGACTTGCAGATGTAGCAGCTGTCTCAGATCTGTTTAATCAGCAAGCTGATAGGCATGAGTTTGATATGATTTCAACATCACTGTCAGGAAAACAGAACCTGATGTAATACAATGTTAACCATATGGTTATGTGTCAACAGGTTTGGGGCCTTCAAATACAGCATGTAACTTGAGAAAACAGCTAGGAGGTAGCTGCTGATGACATTTTCCATCACTGTGCAAAGCACAAAACAGGATTTGACTGTCAGCATCAAAAGATAAAGGCTATTCCTAAAGCAGGGCAAAATAGCAGGAATTCCTGTTTCTAGCTAAGCCCTTCTTGATAAAAATAGAATGCATGCATCTGAGACAAAAGTGGGTTTTTTTCCAGAGGACCTTTAAATTAAGTTAGTTAACAATAAAGCATAACATCCTCCCCCCAAACCTAGATGCCAAGGCATTAGCACAGAATTGCAGGTGATTTCTGTTGAAGGCAATTGACTGAGAGATAATGAAGAACATCCTCCCCAGTTAAAAGTGTCTATATTAAAACCTGTTTGGCTGCTTGTAAAGATTACATTTTCCATTCCATTTTGCCTTTTATTCCATCATTTTGACAGGTCATCTGACAGCAGAGTTGATGTTTCCATGTCAGGGCCTGTCTGCTGTAGTCATTAGCTGAAGGGGACAGATCTGTTGAGCAATGAGAGTATTTGTGAGGCTTAATTTGTAATCTGAGGGTAATAAAAGAATTTGTACTGAATTTGGATCTTGTCTCTAAGAAGGTTGGAAACCCAAACTACAAGACACATGCATGTGTAGAACTGCTTTGTCTGGAGTACTGTATTCCTTGTGAAAAGAATATCACCTAATTCTTCTCTCTGCCTTCCACCCTCTCTACAGAACTTACCTATGAAGAAGTGATTAGCTTTAAAGCCCCTGACTTAAAAATGGATAGCCTGGAGATAGAACAGTGACTACAGGCAGCTCTGCCTTGCCTTGCTGCACTCTGAAGACTTCAAATACAAGCATACCTTTTCACCTGTGGTCAGACAGACATTTAACTATCCAAAGATGTTGGGGAAGGTGTGGAAAAGCAGATGCATTATACAGGAGCCAGATGTGATCTGGCCTGGCTGAGGGTTATTTTGCCTTGTAATATGAATGTACTCCCAGCTCACAAAGGGTGATGAAGAACTGCTTCATTCTGACACAGTTCTGCACTGAGTTCTCTCAAGCTGTGTGTGTGCTGCATGTTTCATTGGATCAGTTGTATTGCCAATATAAAGGTGACTTTTACAATTAATTTAACAATTGTACATTTAAAGCATGGATGTATACAAATATAAACATAGAAATCCATACAAGCAGTCTGGGATTTTTTCCTGCCATTTGATCTGTTTCTATATGAATTATAGTTAGTGCCTTTATGAAGAGAGGGTGTGCTAGTGAGGTAGAATATGCATATATAGTCATACCTGTGATGGTCTTACAGATTTACCTGGATGTCTTTCAAGCAATCTTAACACCACTTGACAGTCAGTAAAAATAAATCTGTGTCTTCTGTTGCCATTCAAGTGTCTGCTCTCATTATTCTCCCCAGGTATGTTTTTGTCATTCTGCACAACAGCCATTTGTGAGAGCATTTTGCTTGCTGAGGGTTCTCCTAAGCATGCTGTGAGGGCAGTGTTGCTGAATTTGCTTGCATTTCCAGCAGGGTGTCCTGAAGGCACTGCTGCAGATCTCTCTAGTCTTGTGCAAGCTTCAGCAAAGGCTGTGCCAGGTGGCAGTGCAGCAGTAGTGCTCAGCTCAGTTCACAGCTTCCAAGTCACTAGTTCCTCTCATGTCTTCTTTGCCTTCACACACTCCTTGGGAAAAGAATCTAGTCATTGCCCTTGAACAGATGACAAAACTAGAAGATTTAAGAATTTGTTTGTGAAAAGCCAAACATCCATCTCACCAGAGTTTCTTTGGAAGCCAAATTGGCAAGGTTGCCCAGCTCTGAGAAGTTGGCTGATTGAACCCTAAATGGCAGGGTACACCAGAGGCTGAGGTTTCTTAAAGGATTACATTGATCAAGGCTTAATACAGGAGCAGGAATATCCTCTGGCATGAGGCCTCTTGTGCTGTGTTGGCTGTGTCTTTCATGGTTGTTCAGTGTTGTTTATCTTTGTGTCTCATTCTAGCTCTGTCAGGGTCTCATTTTGGAAGTGGCTTTTTATAATACTTGTTTTCTGCAACTTTTGTCATTCAGATTCAGGTGTACTGAATGTACAGGTGTAATTCTACTACATTTACATACTTTCCTCTCTTTTCTATGTAAAAAGAAAAGCTTTTCTTAATAAACAGATTTAAAAAAGAAACCAAGTCCAAGAACTTTGCTTTTTTTAGCAATCCTTGAGGCACTGTTGTTTCTCTTCTTTGAGAAATAGAAAGCAGCATCCCATCTAGGAAAAGTGTTTGTAACCTGTAGAACAAGTGGGGGACTGTTGTTGATGATGTGGGCCAGTTGTGTTCAGTTTTCTGCAAGGAATATTCATCTGGAAGTTAATGACTGTGTGGATATCCTGGGAGTTCTCTGAAGTGTTGCCTGCCCAGTGCTACTTTGGCTTCCTGCAAAGCTGGATGAGGCCTGGCATAGAATCCTAGAATCCTAGAACGGTTTGGGTTGGAAGGGAGCTCTGGAGCTCATCTACTCCAACCCCCCTGCAGTGGCCAGGGACATCCCCAACTAGAGCAGCTTGCCCAGAGCCCTGGCAAGCCTCACCTGCAATGCCTCCAGGCATGGTCACACCACAACTGCATTCCATGCTGACTAGAGTAGCTGCAAAGTTTGGAAGTCCTGAAACTGTTCATCTGAGTACATAATCAAAATAATCCCTTAGTCTTGTCTTTAAGAAAGGTTTTCATTTGTTTGTTTAGCAGTTATCAGAAGTCACTCTGTTTTCTCTGAAATAGGGCAATAAGCTTGCTAGCCTCTTCCATGCAGCTCCATTGCAGCTGGAAGGGCAAGCATTCAGTAAGAGTGTCACAAAAACCTCCTGCATCCAACCAGAATGAATGGAGTGTGGGATTTCTCCCATCCTTTGTTTAGTCTGCTTTCCTGGCTGGGAGGGTGACCCTCCTCAAAGGCTGTGTAAAGGATGTGTAAAACTGCTAGACAAAGACCAAATAGTCTGCTCTTACCAGAGCACTGCTACTTGAAGTAGAAAGAAAGTTTTCTATCACTTCCAAAATAATGTTTTTCTGGCAACTCTTGACTCTTCTTCAGAACCATAGAATCATAGAATCATAGAATGGTTAGGGTTGGAAGGGACCTCTNCACACTTGCTGCTGGTGCACTCAATACTGCTGTCGATATCATTTATACAAATATTAAACAGTCCAGGCCCCAGTACAGAGCCCTGAGGGACACCACTTGGCACTGATCTCCAGCTGCACTTGGAGCCATTGACCACTACCCTCTGGATGTGACCAGCCAGCCAGTTCCTTATCCACTGAACAGTCCACCCATCCAATCCATAGCTCTCTAACTTGGCCAATAGAATGTTGTGGGGACTGTGTCAAAGGCCTTGCACAAGTCCAGCTAGATCACATCCACAGGTTGTCCCTTGTCCACTGAGGTAGTCACAGTATCGTAGAAAGCCACTAGGTTTGTCAGACAGGATGTGCCCTTAGTGAAGCCATGCTGACTGTCTCTGATCACCTCCCTCTCCTCCATGTGCCTTAGCAGAACTTCTAGGAGAATCTGCTCCATGCTTCTTCTACATAGAAAGATGTGTTTTTTTCTAGGAGATAAATAATGTAGGAAGGATACAGTCAGAGCCACACTTAAACTAATCAAAGGTGACAGTAATGGGGAACAAGAGCTCAGCTATTTTTAATGAAGCACTGTCAAAACCTATAAATCATCTTATTTTAATGCCAAGAGAAACAGCAGGGAGACAGACATGTTTTTCCTAGATTTGCAAAATGAAGGCCATTTCTTAGACCACCAAAGCCACTAATTAAAGTGTCTTTCTAGAACAGGTAACTGGCTCCCTTGTTGTCATGCACCATGGGACTGCAGTGGGCTAAGTTTATCAGTTTGCAGCAGCAGGAGAGGATAACTGGAAAGCCAAGAACCCCACTGGGACACAATGGTGGAAGGCTTAGCACTAACAATGCTTATCATTGGAACACAGATGGAGAAAACAACCCACACAACATTTGCCAACCAACACAAACACAGAGGTAAATAAACACCCAGGGGTGAGGACTTGGTTAGGCTTGATGAACCTGTAAGGCAGGTGGTTACAAGTCAATTTTAAAGAGTAAATAAATATAAAAATAAGGACTTTTACTTTCTAGAATTGCACTTACTAAAACTGTAATGAAGGCATAGTTTACATGGCCCAAATTTTACTGGCAAAACTCCTAGTTTTGAAGCCTGCTTCAAGGGTGAGGTTTGGATTGCCTGGCATCACTCTTAACTCATGATTGTAATTGTGTTTTTGGAGTTACTCTACACATTGCAGGTATGTCTGAGGAGAGTTTTAGCCCACACTGCATCAGGGTGCTCATCATCCCTGAGCACTGCCAGGCCTGCAAGGGATGCTTGAGGAGACAGCTCAGGCTGCAGCTGGGGAAGAGCACAACCCTCAGAGAGCTTTCTCTGGGTCATTGCTGTTGTTAACAGTTGACTTCTAATCTGAATGTACCTGATTTCAATCACAATAGGTTGTTACCCCTCTACCTACTGAACTGAAATCACTTCTAGTATTTGTGATCTGGCTCTATAAGCAGAGTTCAGTGCAACCCCAAGCCCAGTGATTCTGGCATCACTGGAAGCAAAAGGCCTTGCAAAAGGAAAAAGAAGTCTTTAGCCACACCTCAGTCTTTTGGCAAGCATAAGGATACATTATTCTTCTTTTAAAACCTGTATCTTCATTTTGTAAGCTCTCTACTGCCTTAGCACTGAAGGCCAGCAGCAGGAAACTGCTATGCCACAGCCAAACCAGAAAGACAGCCAAGACTAAAGAAATCTCTAATTTACAATGTGCTAATGGGAAGAAAACCAAGGATGGTCTAGAGCAAGAGCACAGTGTTAGAGGGTGTCACATGCCATGAGACACTAAATTCCCTCCTCCCAGAGCATACAAAGTGGCTGCACAAGCATGAAACAACAGGGTTACTTTGGCAATTGATAGGGGGAAAAATAGCAGGCAATCAACAGTGATATATGAAAGAATCTACCATGCACCAGTGGGGTTGTAGGCATTAATTAGCCAGCACTGCTGCAGAATTCCCATTAGTGCCCTTGGTGTGGTTTTGATGTGGTGCAAGAGATGAAAGCAAGAGGGAAGTAGGGTCAGCCTGCTGCAGGATCTGACACAGTGAGCTCACCCTAGGGACAGGAGAGGGTCAGCCCTTTCCAGGACAAAATGCTGGCAGCAAAAGCACCTTTGACAGAGGTGGGGAACAGGCAATAGAAAAGCCATTTCCTTCCTTTTTTCCCATCACATGTGCTCCTGCTTCATAACAGAAAACAGACCTCTACCTTCCCAGCTCTCAGGACCTGGCCAAAGGTGAACCCACCCAAAAAATACCATTACCAATTTACTTAAGTATCCTTTGCTACATCTGTAAATTCTGACTTGGGCCAGGAATCCTTCATAGGTGAGCAGTGGTAATCATTTAGCTCTTTCTAAGAGAGCATTGCAGTTTACATTGGATCAGTTATGTCCTTTGGTAGCAGCAGAAAGGAATTCAGCCTTGGCAAGACCAGTCTCCTTCGGAAAGAATTAGTAGCAACACCTCTGCTTGCTTTAAAAGCAGCTGCTTGCTTCTCTTCCCTGTGAATGGTGCTGCTGCTCTGGATGGATGTACTGCTACAGTTTAAAGCTGGCCCTTAGAAAAGCAGCACACTCACCCAAGTGAGAGTAGCAAGTGTCATTAATTTAGGAGTAGGTAAATAGCATAAGGGGTTTTAAGGGACTACTACCAAGAGACTCAGAAAGCTGCATTAGTGTAGCTGCCACTCACCCTCTTTCTGCTGTGAGATAAAATATTGAACTGGTGTGCCTAAAAGGGGTCAAGCTTGCACGACAAGGGGGGAATATATTGTGACTTTCCTATGATAACACTGATCTTCCAACCAACCTGACACTTAATCCATGAGACAGGAAATTCCTACCTAATGAGCAAAGCTGTTCAATTAGGCTTCAGTCTTGCATGCATACAAATGCTTCATTTTGCACTCACAGAGTCCCTCAGGTTCAATTATTGTCACAAATTAAGATGTGTGCTGTAGCACAGAGGTTTTAACTAGTCCTTTTAGGTCCTGATTTGATCACAAGTAGTACTGAATGCAATAGAGAGACTGAATCACAGGGGCAGCCCTGAGACAAATACACATTAAATCTGCCCTAACTGGCAGCCTCCTCTGAGCCATACTTTGCTCCTTAGAATAATCTCCTGGAGATTAGCACTAAGATAATATATTCCTCCTTTTATAATATAGCCCAAAGGCTCAAATGAAGAACAAACCCCACTTACATCACATTCTGTGCAAAAAGTAACACCCTCTGCTCCTGTCCTGTCCAGCTCTCTAGTTAGGCTGAGATGGAAACACAACAGATGAAGGCAACAATAAGGAGATGTCATGATGAGTCGTTTAAGTCACTTCAGAATCACTGTCAGAGATAGGAGCAAAAGCTATTTTAATATGAGTTTGTAAAAGCACCACTTAACAAAGTTGGACAGCGAGGTTCACTCTTACTATGTGGGAGAAATACACAAAGATGAATCACCTTGGGGTTGGGCTGGAATGATTTTACACAGGGACTGGGAGTGAAAGGGGTAAGGGAAGCCTTCCTGTTAAGTCACAAGGTTCAGAAGGGATCTCCTTGCTCTCTAAACTCCTTCTCAGAGAGGAGTCTAGATGTGGCTGGATCACAGAATCATCTGGGTTGGAAGGGACCTCTGGAGCTCATCTAGTCCAAGCCCCCTGCAGTGGCCAGGGACATCCCCAACTAGAGCAGCTTGCCCAGAGCCCTGGCAAGCCTCACCTGCAATGCCTCCAGGGATGGGAACTCAACCACCTCCCTGGGCAACCTGGGCCAGTGTTCCACCACCCTCGTGGGGAGCAACTTTTTCCTAGTATCAAGTCTAAATTGACTCATCTCCAATCCAGTCTTAGTCCCAGACTTGGTCAGGGATTTATGTCTGAGAGAGTTTGGGTGCAGAGATCTCAGTGATGGTGATTTAACAGAACACTGTGGGCCCTAGAGAACTTCAAGGTAGCAGCAGTTTAAAATCCATTAACACTTTTGTGATAAATCATATGATCAGGCTGTATGATTATGTAGCAGTGCTTAATGAGTCCATAATTGATTAGACTCAATACTGTGATTTAGATAAGGATTCAACAAGGTTCTCTGAGCAAACCACTCACAGAGATATACACAGATAAGAGAGGTTCACCTGTGATTAAGATGCTTCCCTTTCTGTAGATTATAGTAAATTTGGTACCCAAAATCCAGTTATAATGAATTCCTGTCTCCCTTTGCTGGCTTGTACAAGCAGATGGTGTTCCCTTTCCTCAGCCTTTGCAGGCAGAAGGTGTTTCCCTTCATTGGTTTTAGCAGCAGATGGTCAGAGTCTGGCCTGGGAGGTGTCCCCATGCAGGTGGAGAGGCCAAGACACAGCCTGCTGTGGTCCCAGGAAGCTCCAAGGGGCCTCACTTAGGATTTGTGTTTAAGGGTCACAAGATAATGGACTTTAATCAGTACCTTGTCATTGTGGCCATTTTTGTTGGGCAGTCCTGGCACTCTTCAAAGTGAGCTATGATCTAGGCAGGAGGATGTGGAGCCTGTTTCCCAGGCAATGGGAGGTGTGGGTAGGGAGTGCCTAGCACTTCTAACTGCCTGTGCTTGTACCCAGGACAGGAAGGAGCCAGACTGCTTCAACTCACTGCCTGCTTGCTCAAGCTCACAAAGCACCAAGTTGGTCTGTAGCTAAACAAGAACACAAGGGCTGGTACTGACATCACACTGTGCCCAAAGGGGAGGTGTCAACAGCACCACAGGAGGAGGGGGAAGATGGGGTAAGAGGACCACCAAGTTTTTGGTGAGTTAAACAGGTGATGTGCACAACTATAGAGTGACAAGTAAGTAAAGCCATAAATGCTTGTTTTGTATGAGTTTTGCCTCAAAGTTGGGAAACTCTTCAGCAGGAGTATTTTTTCCTCTGTGCACAACAGCACCTCAGGCTGTGACCATCTGTGATAGTTTAACAACTAAACCCCTACAGTTTCTTGTAGGAATGAGCATGAAGAGGACTTTTAGGCAGGCTTTGTGGACAAAGAGGAGAGTATGAAAAGCATTTGTTCTGTACATAGCTTCTTGCTACCCTCTACCCCCAGCCTTGCTTCCCTCCAGCAAGCAGGGATAATGGGGTGGCAAACAGTTACTTAGCAAGTTCTCGCTCATCCTCTGGAACAAATGAAATGGTACTTCAGTAGTAGATATTTATTCCTTTCTGCTGATGGCTCAGTGCTCTTGCAGCAAGGCAAGGCCCCAGGAGTGTCACAGAAACTGGAACTGAAGCATCCTGCTCAAGGCTCAGAGAGACAAAACCAGAGAAGTTGCTAAAGGGTTGGCAGCAGCTCCACTAGGGAAGGGTGGGGACACAATAACATGGGAAGAGTTTCAGATGAAAACTGAGATTTTGTTTATTGTTATTATTTTAGCTTCACTTTTTGTTGGAATAAATAAAATGAACTTACTTCCTTCATGGCAGCATATCTAAGTAGAAAAGAAGAGGGTACTTTTTAAAGGTGGAGATATAGAAAGCTGGTTAAAAAAAGTAATATTCTAGGAATAAACTTCTGGCAATTCAGCAAGATTTTCTGTTTAATGACATTTAAGGTATGGTTGGACATGATGATCTTAGAGGTCTCTTCCAACCTTAATGATTCTGTGATGCTGTTTTACAGAATGAAATTATTCATATGTAAATCAATGTATCAAGAATAAAATGACCATGTGAAATGCATCCTTTAGCAGGAAAAAAAGGTGGGAAGATGCTTGATTCCTCCAAGGACCTTGTATAATCCCTTGGTTTCCACCAGCTGAGTCCACATTGCCAGTGCCTGAGCTGAGGCTGCCAGTGCTAGTCCCTGTCCCTGCTCACACAGATGCACTTCCTTCACCCAGAGCCTGGCAGCCAGCCTGAGCTCAGCTCCTGACAGACAAAGCCATGCCATTTTACCACTGCTAATCGACAGTCTGGTGTGAGTGGGGTTGCCATCAAACTCACCAGACTCCATACACACAGAATTTTGCAGGAAACATGGTAACCTTTCTCACTGCTCTCTTGCAGAGCTCCTGCTCCAGCACCAAAGCCTCACGTCCAGGCTGGAGTGTAAATTGAGCTCTCACTCCCCAGAGGGATTAGAAAGACTTCTGTATGCATCTCATCTACCTCATATGCTTTGCAGCTGATGGCAACCTTCCAACACTTTGAAAGCTACCTCTTTAAAAAAGTCCAAAAGGCATCAAAACAAATGTTTCCTCCTGGTAAGAACTTTGCCAAGCTTCCACCAGAGCGATGTGAGAGCACAGTGCTGTTAGCTGGAAGGATGTATTCTTCCTGTACCCAACAGTAAGTACCAGGAGGAAGGAAGGCAGGGCTGCTCCTCCACCTTCAGTAGTCAGGCATGAAAAGATCTGGGCCCATGGCAACTACCAAAAGGGACCCAGCAAGAAAGAAACTTGGCCAGACTGCCCCTTTTGAGCTAAGCCACAAACTGAACTCTAGTGACAGCAAGTCTGAATTATCTAACCTCAGCAACATTGCTCAGGGGTGAAGTCAGTCAAAACAAAGGCTTTAACAGACCTCAAAGGATGAGAGTTTTAATTATATTCACACAGAGAACACATAAAACATTTTTTAAAGCTGGTCTTTGCCTTACACGTGTCAGTCTAGGCTTATTTGCTCTAGAGACACTCAGAAGGTCACTACTCTCCCTACTCCAGCACTGCAGTTGTTTCAAGCTGCTGCTTCAACTGTTTGCTATCAGCCCAGCCATGGAGGGGACACTTGGTCTGAGCAACTGCACCAAGTGTGTGCTGGCTTCTGTTTAACTCCATCAGATGTTGAAACCTGGGCTCTGACCCCGAGACTTAGACAGTAACAAGTCCCTGGGGTGGGATGGGATCCATCCCAGGATACTGAGGGAGGTGCTTGCCAAGCCACTCTCTGTCATTCTCTGTTTAAGAATATAGATGCTCTCCTTAGGGCCATGGTTTAGTGGTATGGTAGTGATAGGTATGGTTGGACTTGATGATCTTCGAGGTCTTTTCCAACCTTAATGATTCTGTGATTCTGTGTGAGATGAACAGGGAAACCCCAGCAGCACACCTTGGTGCAAAGGTCATTTGAGAGCCTGCTTTGGTACTCCCAGCTCTCCGCAAACTCGAATTCCTGGACACTTTCGGGTAACGGTTACATCTTAACACGTTCAGCACATGACNCAAGGCCAAGTGCCAGGTGCTGCACTTGGGTCACAAGAACCCCATGCAGTGCTGCAGGCTTGAGGCACAGTGGTTGCATTGGTGCCTGGAAGAGTACCTGGGGGTGCTGGTTGATAGTCATCTGAACATGAGCCAGCAGTGTGCCCAGGTGGCCAAGAAAGCTAACAGCATCTTGGCCTGGAGCAAAAATTGGACCAGTAGGACTAGAGAAGTGATCATCCTCCTGTCCTCAGCACTGGGGAGGCCACCCCTAGAGTCCTGGGGTCAGCTTTGGGCCCCTCAG
>VWZO01003031.1:20333-61693 GCA_013396975.1 Bucco capensis | reverse complement strand
CTGAGGGAGGTGCTTGAAAAGCCACTCTCTGTCACTGATTAACCAGTCCTGCTTAACCAGAGATGTTCCAGGTGGCTGGAGACTTGCCAAAGTGACAGCCATCTACAGGAATGGTCCGAAGGAGCTCTGTTCAATGATCTGGATGAGGGTATCAAGTGCACCCTCAGTAAGTTTGCAGGTGACACCAAGCTAGNCCATGTCCTCCCCCAAGAACGGCTTCTACCGGCAGGAGATCACCAAGACGCTCTGGGAAGTGCGGGATCGCTACCGGGACCTGCAGCCGGTGGGGTCCGGCGCCTACNCCAACCTTAATGATTCTGTGATTCTGTGTGAGATGAACAGGGAAACCCCAGCAGCACACCTTGGTGCAAAGGTCATTTGAGAGCCTGCTTTGGTACTCCCAGCTCTCCGCAAACTCGAATTCCTGGACACTTTCGGGTAACGGTTACATCTTAACACGTTCAGCACATGACGGCGGAACGATTCCCCAGCGAGGTGCCACAAACGACAGGAGAGCTGGGCTGGGACAGCATTCAGCTGTCTGAACTTCTGAAGCCAGCGAAAGCCTCGGCACCTGCTTCCCTGCCGGGGCACGCCGCGGATCNCCCGGAGAGGGCGGTGGGGCGCCGCGGTGGTATCTGCCCCGGCCCGAGGGGGACATAGCCCGGCTCGGCGCGGCCCTCTCCGGTTGTTCCCTGCCAACTTTACCCGGTTGCTGTGCCTGACCCGGCCTGACGCCGGACCCGTGGGAGCGACCCTGCTGCCTACCTGGCCGCGCACCGAGGGGTGGCTGTGCTGCCGGGGGAGCCTGGCCCTTCGCAGGGAAGGGGAACCGTGTCCCTTTCCACGCATGTTTTCACCGCTGGAGCAAGCGGAGCCCGGGGAGCAGCCCCAGCCCTGCCCGGAGAGCGCTGCCTCGGGCAGCCCGGCGCGGACCTGGCCCGCGGGGTGCAGCTGCCTCGGAGCGGCAGCGTGCCCAAAAGGCGAGCTGTGGGACGGGACACCCAGTTTGGGTTTGTATTGGTGGTGGTTTGGGGGATTCTGTGGCGTTTTGAGGGACGTTGGCTTTTTTTTTTCCCCCCCATTTCCCCAGATGTTCCTCTTTAAAGCTTTTGAACATGGGCTACGTTTCATCACGGGGCCTGGCAGGCTTTTAAAGCAGATGCAGGACGCGGCAGGCGAGGCGCTCTGAGGAGGTGATCTCTCCCCTGGCAGGCAGCAGGGCGAGGGCTGGGCAGTGTGGAGCAGGATGCAGTCCCGCTCCAGCCCTGATGGGGTTTGCATCTCCCTTCAGTCTTCCCTCGCCAAAACTCTTCCTTTTCCCTTAAAGCTCAGCCGTCGATGGAAGGAGTGGGATCAAAGTGGCCATTAAGAAACTGTACCGCCCATTCCAGTCTGAACTCTTTGCCAAACGAGCCTACCGAGAGCTGCGCCTCCTCAAACACATGAAGCATGAAAATGTGAGTTGGGTCGTTAGCAGAGATCCCTCCTCAAGGCCACAGTTCATGCACCTTAATAACAGAGAAAATGAATGAATTCAAAGGCAGATGTGTGGCTGCATGGAATTCAGGAGGTTTTGGGCACGATCTGTGTGTCTGTCTGTCCTTTATCTACAAACATCAGTTTGCACAAATTGGAGCATCCTGTGGGAAACACCATTTCCATGTAGGAAAGATTGGGTGGGGGAGGTTAGGACTATGGTGGAATTTGTGCTCAGAGCTAGTGGGAGAGATTAAGGACCAGAAATTACAGTCTCTGTGTCTAGGTTCCTGTGAGGTGCAGGAATGCTCTTCATAAGGAATGCATGTGGGGGAGGGGAAGGAGAGAGTTTGGAGGTAGTTGTTAAAATGATGCATAAGAATGTGGTTTAAAGTGTTAATAATGTAGGAGATTAGAGCATAGCTCCATTGAGATGGTCCTCAAGGAATGCTAAGAGACTGAAAGCAAGGATGAGAGAAACTGGTAATAACCATAGCCAGTTATTGCCATTGAATGTTCTAGTATTAATGTTGTGAGTACCAACAATATCTAGGTTTGTTTTGAATAATCTGTCCAGAAAAAGCAGACTTTTTTGTAAGCTTAAGAACCTGTGAGCCTGTTAACATTCTAGTCTGCATCTTTTAATACATTTGATCATTTTTCTTGATAATTCCTTTAAAGCAACTGCTTCATAACCTAAGCACTGCTGTGCATGTTAGAGTTAACACTTGTAGGGAACTTCTGAGTGGTACGTGGGCTTTCATACTCTCAGCATTTGCATTACTGAACATTTGGGAGCAGAGCAGCAGATGCTGTTGCCAAGCTCCTAAGTGTGTCCAGAATTTTGAGATCCTTTTTCTTCCTTTTTCCACTCCTGGTGGTTTTTACACAGTGTATGCCCTTCGTGTAATACTCTGGAACCCCTCCATGGACTCATTTGATAATTAAAGAGTCTAGAAAAAAAATGCTCCCCGGGGAATGTGAGCACAATCTGTAAGATTGACAAATCAGTATATATGAAGGAAAGGAATCATTGACAGTCTTGGGAAACAGAAAGAAGAATCTTGTCTATACACCAAGGAAAGATCTTACCCTTAATTACAGCATGTGCTCGTTAGAGAACAAAGATGGAATAAAAGATCCTGCAGGGATTCCTGGAGGCAGAAGCTGACTACTCCACCCAACCCCAGTGAGGCTGACTTGGCAGTAGAGCCCATCAAGAGAATCTCCATCCACCCTCCCAGCCTCACACCCTTCTGTCACTCATTTCACCCACAGTGAATTAGGAATAGCAACACTGCCTGTTAGGTTTTCTAGTCCCTGTGGTGCTTATCTCCTTATAACAGGAATTAGTAGAACTGTGATTGAAGGACCTTTCCTGTTTTTTCGGTCAACTAACCTGTTATGGTATCATAGAATCATAGAATGTTAGGGGTTGGAAGGGACCTAGAAAGATCATCTAGTCCAATACACTTCAGTAAAATAGCATTCTCTCTCTGGCTGTACTATGAATAGAACTGCTACTAAAGATGAGTAAAACTGAAGTAATTGTTTCACTGACCAATGGCACTGTTGCCTCTGTCCTGGGTGTTGAGGATGTGGTGGTTGGTAGCTGATCTAGCAGTATTGTCCCTGTGGGTTAGATTTAGGATCTTGTTGCAAGGTTGCACTAATCTGCTAGCACAAATCTTCAGCTTGCTTTTTTCCCCACTTCGGGATAGAAACTGTTTCAAGGTTCTGTTTACTTGATAGTTAAAATTACACCCCATATGCTCTTCTGATGTGTTGGATTTGATGTTGGATTACGTGAGGAGTGTGATGTTGTGTTCGTTTCCCTTTGATTACCTCTCAGTGGACTATCTCTGTGCTTCACAGCTTTCAGGGAGGGGTTGTGTTAAGCATGGAGCAATACATTATCATGGTTTATTCAACCTTATTCAGTATGGTGATGGAAAAAATGGTAATGGTCTGACACACTGTGTTAAAAATAGCATATCTGATCCTCCCTTACGGTAGCAGAAGATGCCATTAAACCCATGCCACAGTCATTATTCATTAACATGTCATGCTTCAGTGAAGAAGATGGAGCAAAACTTCTGCTTAATACCCTGGACGACCTCCATTATAGAGCCTTTGAGGAATATGCTCCTGTCCTTAATATGGAAGGGATATAGGATGACCAGGAGTCCTGTAAAAAAACAAATAGTGATATCATCCTACTGAAATGTACTGGAATTGCACTGTACCTTGTAAGGACACTAACTCACTGCTCAGCTTGTCTAGTTAGGCATCTTCAGGAAGAGGCAGCTCTGGTTGCTGGCATCACCATCTTTCATTATGTATGCTAGAGCTTGGTTCTCCCTCTTGGCTCTCAAGTGGGACAGCACAGAAATGTGGTGAGGAATATCTCTATATAAAGCATGCAAAAGTGGTAGCAGGTTGCTTCTCATCAATCCTTTGCAAACAAATCCAAAGGAGAAATGGTGTTGAGGAGCATTGGAAAGGCTGTGTGTGAAGAGGATGAGACCTGGTGGTTAGGATATNGGATTGTCAGACTGTGCCTAGGTTAGGATATAAATCACTCTCTTCAATGGCACTGGTATGCTTTTGCTTTGGTAGGCCTTTTATTTAGAGATGACCTGGGATGTTTCACAAACATCCTAAGCTGCTTCTACTGCCTAAGCAGCAGTCTAACCTAGATCAATTCCTCAGACATTTCCAAGAAGAATAGTTAGTTTCCCTCAGGATAAGTTGCCAGATCACTCTGTAGCTGCATAAACAGATATTCTGGCACAAGAGAGGGAATAGTGTGGAAATGAGGAATAAAACCAGCTAAGGCAGAATGAAGAAAGTACTGGGTTTTGGTTTGTTGTTGTTTTTTTCTTCAAGTGTTCATGCTAGCTTCAAGTTTCCATCTCTCTACAGCCTTAGCAGCTCTTGATTTTTTTTCTTTGGCTTCTGCTCTATCTTGTCCAGAAAAACAGATCCCTTACCTTTAGGAAGTTCTTTTCAGTAGTGCTGCTTTTTATTCCCTGTTTCTTTCCATTTTGAGTTCAGGTAAAGTGAGGCTCTTTCAGACCATCTGTTGTGGCTCTGACTAAAACCAAGAGCAGTGAACATATGTCCAGCATGCTGTCTTTGGCCCTGGCTTTGGCTCTCAGACATTTACCTGACTTTACAGTTGTGTATTTTTCTGAAATTAGTGAAGGCAAAGCTAAACCCAGACAAGTAAGTTGAGGTGCAGGCTCTTTGGTTTCATTTGGCAAATAACTTGGATTTTATCATTTGGACTGGAATGATACCATGATACTCATTTGTGTTGCAACAACTGCACATTGGCTCATACTGGTCTGATCTAGAGCCCTTCTCACCTCCCAGTTTGCTAACAGAGATGTTGAAGTTTCTGCCAGGAGTGAAAAATAGCTTGTGGGAGGAGATGGCACTGGAGAGAGGGAGAGAAAAGCAACTGATGTCTTTTGCCAGAAGAGAGTGTGGGTTTGATCAGTTCACCCCACTTGTGTCTACCTATGTAGGCATGTAAGCACCCAGGGGAATTCTGACATCATTCTACCAACTTCAATCCTGAACCTCTTTCTAGCATACCATTTTGTGACAAATGCTTGTTAAACTTTGTTTCTTGGGTTGGTTAATATTGTACAGATGTTTTCTCTTCCTGGCAAAGCCTGTCTGTAATAGGGAACCGCAGTAGTTCTTGAAAGGTACTCTTTATTATGCTCTCATTCATTGCTCTGAGTGGCAATTACTCTCTGGTGTATTCCCACATCTGAAGAGCAGTATGTGTTTTGCATTAAGAGAACCATGTAGCTTTTTTTTTTCCCTTCAGGGGGAAAAACCCAAACAGCATCCAACAGACACCAAATTGTCTGTCTCTCTACTGTTATGTTTCTGAGAATGATGCAGACCTTTCCTTCTAGGTTGGCTAATATTTCATTCTGTTGACTTCTTTATTTACATCTACACAGTGTCAACCAAGAGAGGAGGTTGTTCCAGAGAAGATAGTGGGGCACTAAGAAAAATCTTAAACCTGTTACCTTTTGCAGCTCTTCTAGCCCAATGTGAGCATTGGTAGAGCAAGAGTCTCTGCACTGTACAAAATCAGACCTACAACTGAGTTGTAGCTGAGTGATGCCTTTACAAAAGAAAGCATGCTGACTGTGTTAGAAGAGGTTTCCTGCAGGAAGTCCTGCAGGACTTCATCAGCTTAAACTTCACATCCTTTGGGTACACAAGTGCCAGTAAAGTGCAGTTTGGGAATCCTGGCTGGAGATGACAAAGCTCCTTATTGGTCCTGCAGTTTGTAACTGGATAGTTTATTGCTGTCAGGAGATTAGAGAGGAGAAATACTCTTGGCTGGTTTTCTGCAGGCTGAAAGCTAAGCAAAGCTAGAGAACTAATAGGACACCAGAGTCACTTACTTTGGTACTCAAAAGCCAGTAAATCAACATAGTGATATTGCTTCTCAGTTCTGCTTATTTGCAAAATAAACCACCTACCAATAGGTGTTTTACCTAGGCTGGGATTTAGCTGATAGCCATTTATTCACACCCTAGCCTTCAGCACTAATCAAACAGACTGATTAGCTTAATCCAGTAAATGAGAATAAGGAAGACAGCACTGAAACTCAAACCTTCTTTTTGGATCGCTTGCTTTCTAGATCCAATCTAGAGATGAAGATGTGTCTGTCTGCAGGATTTGGACATTGTCTGTCCATAGTTACATATGGGTCCTTTGAAAGAGGTGTGTGGTGATGGGTACAGCTTGTGCCTGCCAGTGTGCAGACTGGCAGGAGAAAGAGAAAGGAGCTCTCATGCCATCAGCAGGCAACCCTTGTGTTCTGGAGCAGTACTGAGTGACAAAGAGAGGCAGGTGGCTGGTGCAAGTCTTGTGTGTGGATAGTTAAAATATTAAAAAGTGTGGTAAAAGGATGCAGGTGCCCTGTGATGTGGAACAGCTCAGGGACATCAAGTTGAAGCTAATCCTGCAGAAAATGTAATGCAGCATAATATGGAGTTCAGTTCATCCCAGCAGGGATCTCTCTTAAAAAATGTACTCGCCTTTGTAGCCTGAGTGCCAAAGCCACTCAACCTCACTGTCTTCATGTGGCATATCCTCAAGAGAGCAGCACTTAAACATAGGAGACATAACCTACATCACTTACTAATTGCTACAAGAGCTGAGTCTTTCACTGATGTGCTGCTGCTGACAGCAGAAACTCTCCTTTACAGGAAGGCAATGAAACAGTCCTTGGGTGAGAGTAAGCCAAGCTATGGAAGTACAGGGGAGGCTAGAGAGACAAGGAGCTCCTTGCTGTTGTGTTCTGGAATAGCATTTGGAAGGGAGGCAGTGGAGAAGGGAAGGGCAGAAACCACCTTGGCAGGGCAAAGCTGTTCATTATTTGTGGACAGCAGTTACAGTTAGTCAGGGTGGTCAGGTTAAACTGGGGGAGAGCAGGTGAATGATAGGAATAAGAAAAGCTGGAGACACTGCTGCCCAGCCTCCACTGCCTTCATAGGGGAGAGAGACACAANGGGGCCACAGGAGACCACAAGGGATTGTCAGACTGTGCCTAGGAGAGAGACACAAAGGCTATTGACTAAAAGCATACCTGTGGCAAACAAGTCAGATGGGCAGTGGCTGTTAGTGTGATTTTGCTTTGCAGGAAGGTGGGAGAGACACAGAATTACACTTTCTGCACAAGTTACAAGCAAGGAAGGTACCTGAGTGGAGGGTGCAGAAATCCTGGCTGACTTTCAGTCAGATGGGTGGTAGGAAACAAGGTGTATCCTTTATGGGCTAATTTATTTGAGAAATTGCCTTTTGGCAGAGTTAATGGCAGGGGAAAATGAGACTCTGAAAGGGCAGAGTTGCTGCTGGTTGCCACAAATGCTTTTCCTTGCCATCTCAGAGTATACTGAGTTTGTTCCTTGCTGTATCAGTCAGTGTGCTGAATTAACACCAGGAACAGAGCTACAGAATATCTCTTTGTCACAGATATCTGTTACATTTTGTGTAGGCCACACTATGAAACATACATCTTCTTGTAACTGGTTTATGGTGGCTTCCTGTTGTGCTGGGGCACTACCTTCCAGTACAGTAAGGTGTTTTATAAATACTGTCTTGAATTGAGAGCATTTTAAACAGATGCAGGATTTCCCATGCTATTATGGAGGAGGGAGTTTCCTACACTTTGTCCAGTTCTTTTCCTGAGAAAGTAGTTGGAGATGTGTCTTCCTTGGAGAATTTATTTTGTCCTGTACCTCCTTGTGCTTAACATATGTGGTTTAGTGGCATGGTAGTGATAGGTAGATGGTTGGACTTGATGACCTTAGAGGTCTCTTCCAACCTTGGTGATTCTATGGTATCTGCACAAAGCTGTGACCTAAATAGAAATACTAATGACTCTGTTCTAGCAAAGTTAAATCATCCCAAGGCACAGCTATTAAAGAAAGATCACTGAGGAAAAGGAAATGGATCCTTCACTTTTGGTTTTAAATTGATTTACTTAGTATGTCTTACCCTTTTGGCTACTCAAATGGGTTTCAGGATTTTTAGAAAGCTTGCTTTGTAAAGCAAGATAAGAAGCATTGTGAAATCCTTGGCATGTTAAATAGAGTTTTCTGGTTCATTATTTCAAATCCCTTTCATTAGGAGCTGAGGGCTGCTCTCAGTGGTGTTCTTCAGTGCAGAGGATTTGCAGCAACGATCAACTCATCCCTGTGAGTTTGCATCCCTACCTCAGCAATAAAGTGTGTTGTATTATCAGGCAGCAGTAAGTACTGGGGAAGCACTAACATGTTAGGGAACTTCATTTAGTGTGTTTTGGGGCTTCTCTGCTCTTCATGGAAACATGTTCTTCATACTCCTGTGTTTCACAGCAGGCAGCTGATAATGCCTTGATGCACAGAGGGATGCTGTGCAGCAGCCACATGGTTCCATCCTCTCCTGCACCCCTTCTTTTTGTTGTGGTCTTTCAGTGCTACATTCAGATGTGAGGGCGTTTGTTTTCTTACATTTCTTGCTTAGGTAAATAAAAGCATGGAAATATCTCCTTGGGGAGAACAAGCAGGACTCTCTCTCCTATGAGGACAGGCTGGGAGAGTTGGGGATAGTTCAGTCTGGAGAAGAGAAGGCTCCCAGGAGACCTTCTTGTGGCCTTCCAGGATCTGCAGGGCTCCAAGAGAGCTGGGGAAGGACTTGTTAGGCTGTCAGGCAGTGCTAGGACTAGGGGAATGGACACAAGCTTGAGGAGGGCAGATTTGGGTTGGCTGTGAGGCAGAAGTTGTTGGCCAGGAGGGTGCTGAGCCACTGTGCCAGGTTGGCCAGAGAGGTGGTGGCAGCCCCAGCCCTGGCAGTGTTGCAGGCCAGGCTGGCTGGGGCTGGGAGCAAGCTGCTCTAGTGCCAGGTGTCCCTGCCCAGGGCAGGCACAGGCCTTGCACCTAGAGCAGCTGGAAGCTCCCTGCCAACCCTGACAATGCTGGGATTCTATGACTTCTGAAAAAGCAGCACTTAAAAGGGAAAGAAGTACCTATTGGGTGAAATTACTGTTAAAATGTTAACTTCCTTCTTTTTAGTACTGAAATCTTTGGAAAGCACACAATTTTTCTGGCTGTGTGTGCTCTGTATGTGTATGTACACACACTGCCTTAGGAAATGTCCACTGAGCTGCATTATGTTCCATTGTTGTGATGTGCATCTTCCTGATTGCCCTCTGCTCCCTTTCTCTCTCTCTCTCTCCACACAGAAATAGAAAACCATATATAAAACTGTCATTAAAAAAATCTTGCTGTAATTTTAGCACTGAAGGTATTACTTCAAATAATAACCACATCCTCTGTGGCATTTATTATTTTTTTTATGGTAGTTACATTATTCTTATTTCATTAGTTTCATGTAACAGTCCTTGGGATAATAATAGTGATTTTTTTTTTCGAAGATATGTGTGGCTCCAAAGAAAAAGTTGTGATTTTCTGTCTTTGTCTTTACTCATTGGTGTATGTTGTTCATCACAGTGACATCCAGGCTAACTCTAGTAGTTCCCCCTGAGTGTGGAAAAGATAAAAACATATGCAGTAAGGATTTCATCACAGTTGGAGAGTTTTATTTAAAGCTTTAAACAAAGGAAGTTGCCTTTCTTTCACGTTTATTTCCTGCATTTCTGCTCTCACTTCTCTTTACTTTCACATACTTTGTTTAAAGAACTCTTGTTTTGTGGGTTAACACGTAGTAGTAATATCCAAAATCCATCATGATTGTTACCAAGGTGGATTTTTCAGTCCTCCTTTTAGTGTTTTGATGGTAACATCAGACAATGTAATATTCTGTTTCCCCTGGTTTCTTTCTTGCAGTTCCTAACTTGATATAGTCTTAGTTGGATATATAATCTGATGTCCTTAAATGGTGTGGCCATGCAGAGAGGTCTAAACAAGGTTGCAAAGTTTATTAGTCATTTGCCTTGCTTTCCAGCATAGCTCTGCACATCCCTGTCAACACAGCAGCCTGCACCTGGGAAACACCACGAGCAGCCCAGGGCTTGGGAGCTTCCTCAGAGCAGACAGAAATGGTCAGGAAGTACTGGTAGAAGTAGAAAAGAAGCAACTCGGAAAGCTTGTGCTATTTTGGCACTGTCTGGATTTGAGCAGCATCCAAGCAGAGTTCTGGCTTTAGACAACTGCAGCTACATCTTGTTGGAGCATCAGGTTCTGTATATTTAACTTTCTGGCATTGAATGGGCTTGAGAGGAGCATTGGCAGTTACCATAATGCATCTAGACATCTAGAGTTCTGCTGAAAACCATAGTAGTAGGAAAGACTGTGGTGGAAATCAGTTTTACTAGCTCGTTACTTCTCTGTTGAGTCATAGAATGCTTTTGTTTGACAAAAAATACTCTTGAGGAGAACTTAAGGCATAAGCCATTGTAAATCAGGCACCAGGCCCAGCTAGGTGAGTAGCATTTATGACTACTTCAGCTTATAAATCAATTTGTCTGGTTTATTTTTGACACTGAAGTGGTTCTAGCAAGTGGTGCTTTTTGTTCAAGCAAATACATTTTTCTGTTGTTTATCCCAGGGTCAGAAAGCCCTCAGTTATAAAAGTTGCACATAAAAAATCCTGGTGTTGCTAGGCTCTATTTGAGGTATTCTTGTCTCCTCATGGAGATGTTTTGGATCACATCTTTTCACTGCTTATGCAGTTCAGGACTTTTTGTGTTGAATCAGTGTTAATGCATGTCTTTTCTCTCCCTCTTCCCTTATTTTCAGGTGATTGGCATATTGGATGTGTTCACACCAGATGTAACACTGGAGAAGTTTAATGACTTGTAAGTTGTGAGTGGTTTGTGTTAGGGAGCAGGGTGTCATGGCTTGGGCAGGAGGGAGGGCTGGTGGGATTTTTAAATTAAGAATTCAAACATTGTTGCTTCATGGATTATTTTTGTCCTGAATTTCATCTTAATGCAACTCTAATGTGCAACTTCTGAATAGGTAGGCTGAGGTTTTCAGGTTGGCATTAGAACCTGTTACCTGTTTTATAAAGAGTCTACTACTCTCAGCCCTTAGTAAATGACAGATTGGGAGATTCCCTCATCCACCTTTCCAGTACTGATTCCTTTCCCTAAGGCCCAGGTTGCCCAAATGATAGGACAATTCTTAACCCAAACAAGTGGGCTGAAAATGATGCATGAAACACATCTCCAGTGTCATCCATCCTCATTCAAAGATCAGTTCAAGACTCCTGCTGCTGCTGAATTTTTCAGTGGCTGTCTGGGCTGTGGTCTGTTGTACTCCCTAACTGGTTTCCCAGACAAGTGATCCAAAGAGCAAGAGGATATAGCTCCTTTCTAGCAGCAAGCATGTACATCTCCCTGACCTTTTGGCAAGATTCTCAGACACAAGGTATTTAGCATGTCTGTTGTGGATCCTGCTGCAATCCTTGTGGGTTAGTGACTAGATAAACAGTGGTCACAAGTCCTCCTGGACTTCAAGTAGGTTTCATGTTCCATTCATAGCTATTTTAGCTGAAACCCAGAAGAGTTCTGTGTTTCCAAAAGAACCTTGCATATGTTTATGTTAACAAAGCAAGCTGTCTGACAGGAAAAAGTAGAAAATGAAGTACAGCAGACATGGACTGTGTGTTCAGAATGATGATTTAGGTCAAAATGGCCACTGAGCCAAAAAAGGCTCTTGTCCATATTGCCTCTTGAGCTAGTGTTTTATATAGCAAATGTGATTTAATGCACATGTGGGTGATTAGCATTCAAGCACTGTGGCTTAAATGGGACCCTAAATTCATGCAAGTTTTGGAGGTGCAAGGGACATCTTTAGCACTGAAACAGCAACAGGGGAGCCTATAGCAAAATTTGCTTTCCAGACTCTGGCAAGCTGTTAGAGATGAGCAGAGGCAGTTGTGTCTGCATTTAAAACAAAAGAGAAGAAACAGCTTTTGTGAATTCAGGTCAAATGGGTCATTTGAGGGAGACTTTATAAAATAGGCCATAGACAACAGCTCATGACTAGTCAGCAAAAATCAAGGTCAAATTCAAGCAGATTTGTGGCTAGAAGCAGCAGAACTGAGGTGTGTGCTTTCACCAGAGCCAGTAGCTAAGGATGAGCTTGTCTGAGACTTGTGGTTTCTGAGCTGACTTCTAGCCCTCCTGTCTAGAGAGGAGCATGCTTGGCTCAGCCTGGCACTCTCCTGCTGCTCTACTCTACCAGTCAATGTAGTAACAAAGACTGAAGACAAGGTCCTGTCTACTTTATGAGTGAAGAGCCCTGTCGCAGCTCATGGCTCAGTTTCAGCAGCTCAGCTGCTTGCAGTGCTGCACAAAGTCACAAATGCAGAAATCTTTACCAGTGTAAGTCCCATGCTACCAGCTCCATTTCACCTCTGTTCCTTGCATTGCCTGTCCCTGTGCCATGCACCATGTGCAAGAACAAGTTACTGCTCTGCATTTTGTAACAATTTGGGGGTTAAACTGGAACTTGCAAAGAACTTAAATGCATTAGGTTCTCACTGAAGTCAATTGCTCATCAAGTGCCTAATCTCCTCAGTTTAGCTGAGGATTCCAGCTGTGGCTTGGAAATACATTCTTAGGACTAAAAATAAACTTCTGAAGTTGAAGTAGTAGTCAGAGTACTGGAAGTGAGCCTGCAGTGTGGGATCCCATTGTCCTGTTCCAGTGTGCTGCACAGAAGTGATCACTGAAGTCTGGGTTTTCAAACTCAGAAGGCAAGGGGGTGGTGATGGAATTGTTTGGTAAATGGAATGATCTGTAATTTAACATTGTCACTGAACTATCACATACAGTTATGTTTCAATTCTTGTGATGAGGTTATTCTGTCCTTTTTGTTAAGCTACCTTGTCATGCCATTTATGGGAACAGACTTGAGTAAGATAATGAAGCACGAGAAACTAACTGAAGACCGAATCCAGTTCCTGGTATATCAGATGCTGAAAGGCTTAAAGGTTTGCCACCTTTACTATTACTTTGGTTTCAACGTCTTTTTTCCTAGTAAACTATTGTGGAGAGTTACGTATAACTTCTCATTTGATAGCAGGATAAAATTCATCTTGCCTTGTGCAGTAAAAGTAATGAATAAAGAATTTAATTCCAGTGCAGTGGCCTAGAAATGTATTTTGGTCCTGGTGGCCCAGATTATCTCACAGAGGCCAACAGAGTGGAGTTTGTGTGCCTCAAAGGTTGACACTGAAGTGTGTAGGAGCAGCTGTGCATGGCTGATGTACACCGAAAGACAACAAAGCAGGAATTAAAGAGGATGTGCTGGGTTTGTGTGGCAGGCTTTGGTAGTGGGGGGCTGCATGGCTGCATTCTCTGAGGAGATACCACGAGCTGTCCCCATTTTGGACACAGCAAATTCCAGCTGCTTCCAAGATAAACCCACCCCTGGCTAAAGCTGAGCCCATCAGTGATGTTTGTGGCACCTCTGTGATAGTATATTTAAAGAGGGGAAAAAATGCTGTAAGAAAGGATTGAGAAAATAGGAAAGAACTCTAGAGACACCAAGGTCAATGAGGAAGGAGGCAGCAGAGCAGAGATTCTCTTGCAGCCCATGGAGGCCATAGTGATTGCCACCTCTGAACCCATGGAGGACACATTAGAGCAAATATCCACACTACAGCCCATGGAGGGCTCCATGCTGGAGCACATGCATGTGTCCTGAAGGAAGCTGCAGCCTGTGGAGAGCACATGCTGCAGCATGTTGTTCTTTCTGCTTCTCTTTTTTCTCTTCCCCCCTTTACCCATTTCCTCTTCATTTTTTCCTTCCCTGCCAAGTCACTCCTCATTTTTATTTCACATGCTGCCTTAGAATATTTTCTCCTGAGTCTTTTCTAATTCCCTTTTGATTAGCTTTTTATTTTGTGTGGAGGTTGCATATACAGACAAGAATGCTTAGAATTTAGACAACTGTTGGATAGCTTCCTAGCACAGTCTGAAGCTTGCAGTCAAGGATTTCTCTATTCTACCAAAAATTGTCTTTAGGATAATGCACAGAGCTCCTGTCCTCCAATGCACTTTGCTCCTGTTAACTGGCTTCCAGGTTCCTGGACCAAATGTTGTTCAAGTGAAGTGGTAATAACTTTGTGAAGGATATATCTGCTCTGGGCTGGGCAGTTTTGCCATGTTAAGAGTGAAAAAATATGTCAAGAAGTGGGTAATTGAATGAGGAGGATCAGTAAGAATGCAATCCTGTTTCAGAAGGTTATTGAACTGAAATGGAAGATTTTCTGAATGAAAGCTGGCATATTTCCAGTGCTGCTGCCTGCCAGGAGATAATAAAATGCAGTTTAAAACACATAAAAAGAAGCATTGCAGCACAGCAGCAGTATTTCAGCTTATAGAAAGGCTGCTGTGTGCATTAGCACCAGGACTGGGTGCTCTTTCATGTAATGTCAGTAGTGCTGAAGTAAGAGGAGTGTTTAGAAAATATAGGAGTTCTCCCCAAAATGTTAACTTGATTTTGGTGCTGTGAACACTGATAAAACCTGCAGTGTGGTGAGAATGCCAACAAAACCATGTTCTTCTCCCTAAACAGGTGAGATTAACTAAAACCCCAAAGTGTGCAGTCCTTTGGATTCCAGTTGCTACATGCCACCCACTCAGGTGTAGAAATTCCTCAGTCTGCTGGTTCCTTCCTTACTGTGTATAGTCAGAGCAGCAAGAGTAGCCTATAGACTGTTTGAAGTATCTGCTCTGGAAAATCAAGAGGCTTTAGCAAGAAGACATAGGAATTATTAGTTATTGTGATATCCTTGAGCAGGACAGCTCTTGGCAGAAGGCATCATCTTTTTCTTTATTTATTGGGAGTCTCTGTGTACAAATGACAGACTTCCCCTTTCTATGCTTGGTTCTTCCCATCCTGATCCACTTCATGCATATCCATGACAGAAACAGAATTTTGTAGCTCTTGGTTTGCTGTAGTGGTTATACAGCCTAAGTTCTGGGGAGCAGCTCTGGCCCTTGTCTCTGCCCAGGAAATCCTGTGGGTCACTTGGGCATTGCCTAATCTGCAAGAATCAAACAACAGGAAGTGCTCTGCTGCAAATGCCAAGGCCTGCATGGACTCGGGCATGGCAAGGATTTCTTTTGATGTATCCCCAATGAAAGAAATGAACTGGAAGTGAGATTTTTATGTATGGAAGACTTAGAAAAAATGAGAATCTGTTGCAGATCTTTTGTGCAACAAATACTTTCTACTTTCAGATAACTTCAGCACCATGAAAAAGTACTTTCTCCTCTGCTCCAAGCAACTCTAAAATATACTTTCTCTTTCTTACAGTACATTCACTCATCAGGCATAATTCACAGGGTAAGTGGAAACAATAGAAAAGATCTGAGTGGTGGTTCTGTATAATCATGCTCATAAATGTGCCTGAACATAGAATCATACAATTGTCAGGGTTGGCAGGGAGCTTCCAGCTGCTCTAGGTGCAAGGCCTGTGCCTGCCCTGGGCAGGGACACCTGGCACTAGAGCAGCTTGCTCCCAGCCCCAGCCAGCCTGGCCTGCAACACTGCCAGGGCTGGGGCTGCCACCACCTCTCTGGCCAACCTGGCACAGTGGCTCAGCAACCTCCTGGCCAACAACTTCTGCCTCACAGCCAACCCAAATCTGCCCTCCTCAAGCTTGTGTCCATTCCCCTAGTCCTAGCACTGCCTGACAGCCTAACAAGTCCTTCCCCAGCTCTCTTGTAGCCTCTGCAGATCCTGGAAGGGCACAAGAAGGTCTCCTGGGAGCCTTCTCTTCTCCAGACTGAATAATGCCAACTCTCCCAGCCTGTGCTCATAGGAGAGGTGCTCCAGCCTCTGAGCATCCTCATGGCCCTGCTCTGGACACCTTCCAGCACCTCCAGCTCTTTCTTGTCCTGGGGGCTCCAGAACTAGACTTAGAAGTGCAACTTCTGAAGATCATTAGATCAGTAGCTAAAGAGCCTTAAGGGATTTTTATTTTCATGTTGCAGTCTCCATTCAATTGACTTCATTAGGAAATTGATTTTCTCACAGAAGAGAGCAAAAGCTTTTGTGTGAAATCTTATTTGATTCCTTCAGTTCTAAGTCTATCATGGATTGGAGCCTTTTTAAAGTGTATTTTGATATGCAATAGATACAGTCCAGAAATATATCTGTGAGTCCTTAAGTTTGTGGTGTTAGTATTAGATGCAACAAACTTTATGTCCAAATAGCACTTAGAGAAGGTGAATGAATTCCTTGACTGGCAAATATTTTCCTGACTTCTAGTAGAAAAAAATTTGATTTGTTTGGGGGGAAAACATACTGTAAAAAAGCCAAACATATGCAAGTTTGTGTCTTTCTGTTATTTGTTATATTTAATTTTCTACTTTAGACTTATGACATTGTTTTACCTAAGTACTTCTAAGTAGTTTTATGAAAACCATTAAACCTAGAGGAAAGAAAGGAAGGAAGTGTGCTTTATTGTGCTTGCTATAAAATAAGTAAATAACATCCATTTCCAATTTGATGGCAGGATCTAAAGCCTGGAAACTTGGCAGTAAATGAAGACTGTGAATTGAAGGTAGGATCTGCTTATTTGAAAGCAACAGTCAGGTGCATTAGATTTACAGCCCAGAAGACACTGGGTGTAACAGCTCAGGCTGCTTTCAGTGATGGGCAAGGCTTTCAGCCCCCAGGATTTGAGGAGTCGTGGAGACATAGGGGAACACTGGAAAATGAAAGCGAAGAGGAGCAGATAGGCAGTGGTAACACACTTGAAAAGCAATGACAAGAGATTGCTCCTTGTGTTTCCCATTCGTATGACTTCAGTCACCACAGGAATAGTGAACTATTTACTTAAGAAATAAAGTCCTGAACAGTGAGAATCTGTTCACCTCCTGTTTATATGTCCCTGAGTGACATAACTGTTCATTTCATACAAGTGGCAGAGGCAGTGATCCATTTGAGAGATCACTCTGGAGCCAAGCACAAGAAATGGCTGCCCCTCAGGTGAGGAACACTGCCAGCTGCAGAGATCCAGTCTAGACAGGATACTCTGGGAAGCCTGGTAGTCTGGCTAATAGTACTGCAGAAATAATTAGCCAGTGTACACCTAGCAAAATGACCTTGGCTGAGTAGAATCACTTTGTTATAAAGAAGCCTATTACTTCTTAGGAAGTACAGTTGTGTAGTATTTAACACTGCTTATTTTAGGAATATAGATTATTCTCTTGAGGATAGAGCTAGTAGCCCCAGAGTGCCTCCAGGCCCAGGTAATACTATTCCTCTATTTTCATTTTTTATTAACTTTTAGAGTTGTTTTTATCACCTCTTTTCTCTCCAGCAATCTGAAAGGCTAGTCAGGGTTTCAGGCAGTTACAAAATCAAACTGTGCTTGACTCATGGCTGGCCTACACATCCTCACAAAAGAACAGTACATTTGACTGAGGGCTTTTGTGTCTTGAGATGTAAGTGCATTTAGATGTTATGGCCAAGGTTTCCTCCCTAAAAGAGAGAAAAGTCTTTAGGGGAGTGTTTCATTATGTAAGAATCCTAGCTTTGAATAGATAGGAAAGGTCTAACTCTACCAGATGGGAGATCCAGAAGACGGTCACGGTTGTGAAGCACTCCCTTCACTAAATAAAACAGAAGTTGATGCAACACTGCAAAAATGTTTCTTAGCATGGAGAGCTAAGAGGCTGGCTGAGCAGGATGTTCTTTGTGCTTCTACTACAGATTCTGGATTTTGGCTTGGCAAGGCACACAGACAGTGAGATGACTGGTTATGTGGTTACCAGGTGGTACAGAGCCCCAGAGGTCATCCTGAACTGGATGCATTATACCCAAACAGGTCAGCATCTCTTCAGAAGAGTCCCTGAATCAGGCAATATGGAAACAAGTCTTTAAGTGAATGAGAAATTTGAGGTGGAACTGATGGTATCATTTTGCAAAACTACCTTGCAGATAAATTGTAGCTAATCTTTTGGTGGTTGGGAGTTTGGGAGCTTTTTTGTGTATTTGCTGAGAGTAACAGAACGTGCCAAAGTGGCTGGAGAAGAGAGAGATCCATGTCTCCAGGTATGCCAGTGGGATCTGTGTCCTTGTGTTCTGCACTGGCTGTCCTCTTCCTGCACAGAGGTGCTGATTGGGGAACTTGAACAGACAGGGCAAAATGCCAGAAGGAGGGATGACTATGGAAGTTTTTGAAAGCATTGAAAATTCACTTCTCATGTACATGTACCTATTACTGAGAAACTGATTTTGCCTGTTATCAGACTAAGCCCAGTTTTGCTGGGCATAATAATTACAAAGTCTGGTAGTTGTACCTGCGTTGTTCATCCTACTTGGCAAGGCACAGATATGTTTTGTAGCAGGCTATAAAGGGAAATTTTACACTTCTTTAAAATCAGCTTGAAATTAAACTTTATGTACATTTAAATGGACAAGTATTCAACAATTTAATGTGAGCCTTGATATTTTTTTCAGTTGACATCTGGTCTGCAGGCTGTATCATGGCTGAGATGATAACAGGGAGACCTCTGTTCAAAGGAAACGATCGTATCCTTCAGTGAATTCATGATGCTCATGTAAGAAAGTGAGGAGAAGTTCTCATGTGATGCAGTAGGTCTGCTCAAAAACTGATGAGCAGAAACTGGAATTACTTGGAAAATGAAAGTAGAATGGCTTGCACCTTTCTCATCAATTGATGGCTTGAGATCTGTACCACTTCTGCACAACTGCCAAGTAGAACTTGTATTACTGAACTTTTTCTATATATAGAAAGAGATGATCTTTTAATCACAGAATCATTAAAGTTGGAAGAGACTTCTAAGATCATCAAGTCCAACCATCAACCTATCACCCCCATGGCACTGAACCTATCTATACACATAGATGTCATATAGATGACATATATATATTTATATAATCTTAGAACATCTATACATTTCNTAAAATCAGCTTGAAATTAAACTTTATGTACATTTAAATGGGCAAGTATTCAACAATTTAATGTGAGCCTTGATATTTTTTTCAGTTGACATCTGGTCTGCAGGCTGTATCATGGCTGAGATGATAACAGGGAGACCTCTGTTCAAAGGAAACGATCGTATCCTTCAGTGAATTCATGATGCTCATGTAAGAAAGTGAGAAGTTCTCATGTGATGCAGTAGGTCTGCTCAAAAACTGATGAGCAGAAACTGGAATTACTTGGAAAACGAAAGTAGAATGGCTTGCACCTTTCTCATCAATTGATGGCTTGAGATCTGTACCACTTCTGCACAACTGCCAAGTAGAACTTGTATTACTGAACTTTTTCTGTATATAGAAAGAGATGATCTTTTAATTACAGAATCATTAAAGTTGGAAGAGACTTCTAAGATCATCAAGTCCAACCATCAACCTATCACCCCCATGGCACTGAACCTATCTATACACATAGATGTCATATAGATGACATATATATATATAGAACATCTATACATTTCTTACACCCCTCCAGGGCTGGTGACTCCACCACCTCCGTGGGCAGCCTGGGCCAATGCCTAACAACTCTTTCTGGGAAGAAATTTCTCCTTATAGCTAATCTAAACCTCCCCTGGTGCAACTTCAGGCCATTTCCTCTCATCCTCTCACAGTTAACGCTGGAGAAGAGACCTAACCCATCTTGCTCCAACCTTCTTTCAGGGAGTTGTAGAGAGAGATGAGGTCTCCCCTGAGCCTCCACTTCTCCAGACTAAGTATCACATCTGAAATCATCAGATAAAAGGTTCTGTGGTGATAGAATTGGCTCTTTAGTTTTTTCAGTAGTGGATTCCCCAATTCCAGAGATGCACAGAAGGTCTCTGCTGTAGCATACAGGCTTTGTGCACTTGTGAGTCCATTTCATGCTTGCTGAGACTTTGACTAAAACATATTATGTAAGTAACATGTAGTGAAAGGGTTTAGATTGACAGAAAACATCTAGTCCTAGAATTTCATTGCTGGGGAATTAAGGAAATAGTTAAGATTAAGCTGTAATTCAGCCTCAGTGATACTTCATGGGCAGTAGGAGTTGTGCTAGTTAATAGGGGATGGTGTGAATAGAGTTTTTTACTTTAAGTTTTGTTGCCCAGCTTTGTATGTTTGACAACTCAGCCTAATCATTTGGCACTGCTTTTTTTCCAGGAAATAAAGCACTTATCTGCAAAGGCTTGCAGAATCACAGTTGTTTCATTTCAGTTACATCTGTATTTAATACTGACATGTAAGATTAGAAGTTCATTACATGGATCATGCTCTTCTAATTTTGTGGGGAAAAACATTGCACTCACCAAAAAAATGACAGGGACTATGGAGAAGTAGAATGCATCCAGTTCTTTCAGCTGTATTTTAAATGTGGGTGTGATTGCAGCTGTTGGCTACCACACAGCATCTCTCAGCTAATGCTAACCTTGAGCATTCTGCTACATAGCTAAGAAAATGAATGAGTCATGCTTTTCAAGTTGCATTTTAAGTGTAAGAGTAGAAAGGCTATTTTAGTCATACTGGGCTCTTGAGGTTTCAGAGCTATTGGCCAAAGTTGTGGCTTCTGTGTTCCAAACAAACAGACTCGAGCAGAACAGTCCTTGCTGGCCTGGCAGTGTACGAGTCAGCATTATCTGTTGCCAGGGAAGTGCACCTGTGGGTCAGTAAGAAAACACTTAACCTCAAGGGATTTTTGGTTCTGTATTAGGNCCCTCCCTGGAGCTTCGTTCACCAAGCCTAGCCATACATTAGGAATTGTTTCTCTTTCCAAGTTAGTATGGGATTGTATTTGTTTCATCAGCACTGCCCACCTTTGCCACCTTCTGCAGAGGCTGGTAGAGTCCTCATGGGCCCTGAGCTCTGATTCAGCACCTAGCTCCTCATCTGCAGCTCTTACCAGAGCAGCAAACAAGTCATAAGGCTGTTCTCTGCAGCAGTAGCCTTCTGCAAATATGGTGTTTATCCTCTGAAACAGCTAATACTGTTGCTGATTTACCTGTGCTGGTTTAGGGCTTAGATGTTATGGGAGTGTTCTGATGCTTTGGCCCAGCATCTCCAACATCTCAGCATCTGGAATTGATCTAGGCATATGGGAAATGAGGAGGAGAAGGATGCATTTTTTTCCTCCTGATGTTGCTGATGGAGGAGAAGAACTGGTTCCTCTGTCTTCTGTTCTGGTTATCATACCACTTGCTGTTCCCTGTTCCTTCCTCTGTATCCCTAGGTGCTGGACACACCAGGGCAGTGCATGCAATGCACCTGTTGATTGTTCAGACACTCTTGTACTTTCAGACTGATTTGGATCAAAAATATTGAGGAGGCTTGATGATATTAGAGGAGTTTGCAGATTATGTCTTCCCAAGTTATAGGATGTTTTATTTCAGATGCTTTCAGTGTCTTTGCCCTTTGCATGTAAAATGGAGTGTTTTCCTCTCATCTTTTACAAATCTGCTATTCAGTCATTGCTTTGTGACTTTTACTTTATTCTCCAGTAGCAAAGAAATGCACAATTTTTGTGAGGTGCTTGGTTTTGTTATGGTGAAAGACTTTATTCCTTATTTCTGGTATTCAGATCTGGACCAACTCACAGAAATAATGAAAATAACTGGTACCCCAACTCAAGATTTTGTTCAGAAACTGCACAGTCAAGATGTGAGTGTTGTGCTTTGTCAGCTGCCTTTCTATGTCTTCACTTTCCTTAGAGCATGCTCAGTTCTTAGGCTGCCTGGGGTCCTGGCTATTGGCTGCTGGAATGAGCTCTGCTGCTCCAGCTCTGCCTTCAAGTGCTTTGTACACCCACAAGAGCTAGGTCATGGAGATTGAAGGGGACAGTTAATGATCAGAGCACTTGACAGATCTGTATATAGTTCAATAGTTTTCCCAGTGTGTGCCATATCAACACTTGAGCTGATGCATTACAACTCTTTGAGTGAAAATGTGAACCTGTCCAGAAAACCTAGTGGCTTGCAGATATCTCTGACTTTGTCTTTCCTGTTCTTATGTGGATGATGTTCTTCTAGAATCCTTAAGAACCCTACCTTAAATAACCTCAAATTATTCATTAGACTAACTCTCCAGTTGAAATCCTAATGAATTGCTGTATAAGGCTCACTTGTAGAGATTCCTGTCAACTTCCAAGGACATTCTTTCCAATGATTCTGATTAATATATTAAAGATAGAGCACAAATCATTAGAGCTTTTACTGTCATTTCTTAATCACAGTTTTAAAACTTGATTAAAAAAAAGGAGAATATATTCAGGCTTTATGATCCTCCAAAATATTCATTTGTGCAGTGTGCTGTCAAAGCATTGTGGAGTTAACTATTAAGCCTGTAGTTAATCTTGTCATATTACAAAGGTGGGAAAGGGCTCATTTTAATATCTGTGTTTCTTTTAAGGCAAAAAACTATATCAAAAGCCTCCCAAAAGTGCAGAAAAAAGATTTTGCATCCATCTTGAAGCATGCCAATCCTTTGGGTAAGCCAGTTTGTGTGGATGTGTACAATTTGTCTTGTTCTTGTGTTTGCATTGGAGGCAGCAGCAGTATCAGGCATGGGATAGGTTATGTGATCTCTCTCCTGCTTGTCTATCTCTTGCTTTGATTATAGTGGCTGAATTTTGCCAAGTTTAGACCCTGCCAGGAATCAGATGTTTCTTAGAAGCATCAAAAAAGAAGTATTTTGTGTCTTAGGCTTCAATCCAGCATCTACTTAATTTTTTTTTACTGGAGCAGCTTTCTAAAGAGCCCTGGGAGATTAAATATATGTAATATTTATTTCTCTGTTTTGTATCTGAAATATAGTCCTGAGAGCTTAATCTGCTGTACAGCAGAAATGCAAGCAAACAGAGAGCTGACATTTGAGCCATGGAATGAATACATCCTGAGAAGCACTGGCTTGGATTTGGGAGACAGAAAGCTCCAGAAGAGCATACTGAGTGTGCATAACTGTGGCATGCCCCAAAGCAGCCAGAGCACTGAGGTGGCTCTGCCCAAACCTTATCCATTCCCCAAGGACCTGAACACTCCCAAAGCCAGCTTTATTACAGTGTCAATGAGAATAATTCAATCTTCTCAGTTTAAGAAGTTAAAATTCTATGTTCAGATACAGCAAAAATAAACATGAGTAAGGAGCAGCTCTTGGCCTGACTGCATGGTGAGCTCACTGGCCAAGCTACACATTCCCATTCAAGTTTTAGGCTGTTTCTTGCCCTCTCCTCTGTGGCCATCTGGCTGCTCCTTAAGTAGAGCTGCTCATGGGCTGGGAGAGAAGGCTGGGGAGTAGCCACGTGGCAAGCAGCAGTTGCAGCATCTTGTGCCACACTGCTGCCTCTTCCTTCCAACTGCTCCACCCAACCCAGCAACATTCTTTCAGGACAGAAAAATAGAGAAGAAACAATTCATTCATCTTAGCTGTTTGTACTAGCCCATTTGGACAGTCTAACAGTGGGTTAGTTTGGCTTAATCAAAACCACAGAGCAGATAGACACAGTGCTGAGGTTCTGAGCATGGACAACTGACTTGTCTTAGTGAACATCAGAGTGTACTTGGGCTTGGATTTGGTCCACATGCAGAGCAATTCTCACTAGCTCTACACCCACCTGTTCATTCTGCTGCTGCCAGGTTTATGTGAGGTACATTAGAAGCACAACACAGTGGCAACGATGAAAGACACCTGGGAAGCCAGAAGCTGAGAATTGCTTAGCTGAGGTGATGTGGCTGGATTACACACGGAAGCCAGGGAGCACCTGTGTGGTGCATCAGGCTTTGTACACAGCCCCCCTTGCTCACCAGGCTCTTCTGGCATGCAGGTGGCTCCCACTGGCCAGAGAATGAACACTCAGTGATTCTGCTTTATAACAGGACACCACTGCTGTGTACTAGCTGGCATCAGTGGTGTGATATGAATACACTCTTTGTTTTCTGTGCAATAGCTGTAAACCTTTTGGAGAAGATGCTGGTGCTGGATGCAGAGAAGAGAGTCACAGCAGCTGAGGCTTTGATGCATCCTTACTTTGAACCAGTTCATGATCCTGAGGAAGAAATTGCAGCTGAGAAATATGATGATACATTTGATAACATGGATCTTCCTCTAGATGAGTGGAAATGTGAGTTTGGTTTTGTGGTATTTTCAAACATAAGCAGAGAGAAAGACTGTCCAGAAAGAGAAGTATTCCCCTTTACAAATTACCTTCTCTGCTTTTGATGAAACAGAGAAAATAGCATTAAGATATGCTATTGATAAGTCAGTGTTCCTCAGAGCAAGTCCTCTTAGAAAGGTCCTCTAAGGTTCCTTCTCTACCTCCTAGCAGAGGCCTCCTTCTTGCCCTGCTTCTCCCACTTCCTTGCCCTGCTTCTCCCCCTGCCTTGCCCTGCTTCTCCCCCTGCCTTGCCCTGCTTCTCCCCCTGCCTTGCCCTGCTTCTCCCGCTTCCTTGCCCTGCTTCTCCCGCTTCCTTGCCCTGCTTCTCCCGCTTCCTTGCCCTGCTTCTCCTGCTTCCTTGCCCTGCTTCTCCCGCTTCCTTGCCCTGCTTCTCCCGCTTCCTTGCCCTGCTTCTCCCCCTGCCTTGCCCTGCTTCTCCCCCTGCCTTGCCCTTCTCTCCTCTCATGTCCCTCTCCTCCCATGTTCTACAACACAGGAAAGAAACTATTTCTGTACCATGTTCCTTCCAGTGGCTAGGACAGGTGAAGAACCTCAGCTGTTGGCTCTGGAGGACTGCAATGGTTGCTGGCCTTAATTTTAAGTTAGGTTCTCTCAGGGAGAGAAAACATCTCAGCAGAGACTTAAGTCTGAATCTGTAAAGTCAAGGCTCACATCCCTTTGAAAGCATCCATAATAATTCAGTATTGAGCTGCTACTTCAAATCTGAAATGATGACAAACTGATTCTCTATTCCCTTAGTCTTTCTATTCTCTCTCTCTTCTTTTTGCCTGAAGGGGTCCCTCTCTTCCTGACCTAGACCAAAGCCCTAACTCTGCTGGGGGCTGCACTTTGCTCCTGGCTGTGCAGCTCCTTTTCCAATCAGACCAGCAGCAAGACTATGTTTGTTCTCTTGTTTTCCAGGCATTACATATAAAGAGATACTGAACTTCAAGCCACCACAAACACTGGACTCAAAGGAGACAGCAGTGTAGTTGTATGGCTCTGTCTTTCCAGAACTTGGAAGAAAGCAGGAAAGTTGTAAATATTTGTGCCATTCCAGGTGTACAAAACTTTGATAAATAAACTGGATGTAATCTGTTTCATCTGCACTGTGAGAAAGAGCAATGTCTTTTACTCTGCATGTGACAGTTGGTGCCTTTGGGAATAGCATTTGAAAACTCTCCAGAAACTCATTCCTGCCTGCAGCTTCCTCCTTGAGCACGAAGGGATTCAGACTGTGAGAAGCTGGTGCCCTCCTGCAAAGAGGAGGTGTGCCTGTGTCCTCAGCTCAGAGATCAGCAGCATGCAAGTCACCAGCCCAAGCAAGCTGAGCCACAGACTAGCTCAGAGATGTGCTGTGACTGCTCCCCAAGGCCACTGAACTGTCTGGGATGCAAGAAGAATTAGTGTGACTTCCTCTGGAATATTTCTGCTTGGTAAGAAGCCTGGGAAGCCTAGTTAGCTTCAGTTGCCTCAGCTGGTGCAGCAGAGACACAGCCTGAATGAATGCCCTAAGTGAGGGGAGGGGAAGCTGAGTTCCAGCCAGTTCTGACCCAGCTGGCCAAGAGGCAAGCAGCAGAGAAGTGTTGGTGGCCTAGATTTTTGTCAAAGTAACTAGCATAGCAGGACAAGATTTCCCAAATNAGCTGGCCAAGAGGCAAGCAGCAGAGAAGTGTAGCAGGACAAGATTTCCCAAACGCCCTAGGTGAACAGTCACTGGATAAACAATCACTGCCAAGGGGTACAGTATTTTCCTCTAAATACAGTGCAGTCTGTGTGTGTAATAGACTAGGGATCAAGAATTCCCAGGGAGACTTTCTAACATGGTGTAAGCTCCCTAGCATATTAGTATTGAGATGATCTGTGAGAAAGCAAATCTCACTGCTTAGAGAGGCAGCAGTGCTGAGTTTAGAGCTAAAGCTTCACAGATGGAATGAGGCTACAAAAAGCTCTGCTACAGCTGTCCCTTGGCAGTAGCTGTAGCAAGGTGTTCTGTGCACAGAGCACAGAGGTGTAGCCAGGTGCCCAAGAACAACCATTCCCTTTTTTAGCCTTTTCAACTTGTCTTAGTTGGAAAAACTTTCAGACTTTTTGTTGAGAGGTGCCTTAGCAGGAGTTGCCTTCCTGATGGGATAGATTGCTTAGAGACATCAGGAGTTCTTCTTACTGTGCTTTCTTAGCTGCTTAGCTCATCACAATCTCTCAGAGGCAGGAAGAAGAAATTGGCAAACCTTTGGTGAAGAATCTTCGTGACATTGCTTGTCCTTGTTCAACTTTACAACTGGCTCTTTGGATGTGGGTTATTCCCAATGCAATATGCTGCTGTCTGTTGCTACTAAGTGAAACAGTTGTGAGAGAAGATGTTTGCTTCTGGCAGGGAATAACTGGAAAAGTGAGAAATTACTTGGTTTTTTTTTTGCTTTAATAACCAATTTAAACCAGTTTAATCAAGGCACAGTGGTTGTTTCTTTTGATGGATGTTTAACACCTGTAAATAGTAGCATTTGTTTAAAAATTGTTTGTGATGAGCATTGTTTAGCTGAGAGGGACACCTGGCAGAGACTAAATCANATCTGCTGGCCACACTTCTTTTGATGCAGCCCAGGATGCGATTAGCATGGTAACAGAGACCTTGAACTGTTGAGGTGTTTGACAAATGCATAAAAACTGCAGAGCTGCCATTTGAAACAGCATTTTGCATGCCACAGGTCCCTGAGAAAGGCACACTGAAAGGGTCACAGCCCATTAGAGAAGTCAAGCCTTAACATTCTCTACTGGCTCAGGTCAAGTTTTCCCTCTTAATCTACAGTTAATATTGTAGAAGCAGCTAGCCCACATGGGAAAGAGATAAGAACATAATGTTATTTTTTCTAGAGACTGGAGCTATACAGAACTCTTGAAAGAACTGAAGAGGAGACCTTGATGCTTGTGCCAGCAAAGGCAGGAAGGAGCACTGCTGTGCTGTCTAGTCAGCAAAGAGTCTGGAAGAAGCAATGTGGAAAGTCTGGCACATCTTGACAAGATGTTTCTGCAGAGAGAGTGAACTCTACAGAAATGGCTCCAGAGAGCAACAGAGATTATTAGTATAAATGGCCCAGTAAAAGACATGTGAGGTGAGAGCAGAAATGTTTTGCATGGGAGGCAGCTGCTGCTTCCAAGGGAGAGACCACATCTCCTCAGGTTTTATTTGTTATTTCTAGTGGTGCTAAGCAACTCAGGAATAAGAACCCAATTTCTGTTTGCCTTAAAGAGAAATGTAAATACATTTTGCATGTACTTGGAAGGTATTGTGACAAATAAAGGTTGGGGGGCTGGTTTTTACACAGTAATGGTTTCCTTTTCTTCATATATATTCCCAAATGTATCATCACTCCCAAAAATAGTATTTTTGGTATAAAGGTACTGTATGAAACCTAGTATTGTAGGTACATTTCATGTAATATGAGCTGCTGATACAGTTTATTTTGGAAGTCAGACCACAGATGCTAACCTTTCTCCCATTTTGCAAGCTTCAAGCCAGCCATACAGCTGATCTGGTTGTACTGCTGCCACCCAAACCTCTCTTACAGCATCTTTGGGTTTCTGAGATAGCTCTGCTGTGTTCTGTAGGAGAAGATTTCAGTCCTTCAATGTAGCTGCATTCCTCAGCCTGATTTTAAAAGCCAAGGTCAGGTGGACAGTCATCAGGGATAAACATCTTGGAGCTGAACAGGGAAGTTAAACAGAGTTCTAGCAGGATATATGGGACCTTTGCCCTGAAAACCCACTTGCCTCCTGACTAGTCATCATTGCATTGAAGACATATCCTTCCTGTTGAATTTTGATAGTGTGTTGTGGGCCAGAGGTGGTTCACAGTTTCACTTCTTGAGTATTTCCTGGGTTTTTTACAGGGTAACACTGAGAGGAGTGCAAATATGTGTCCTGCAAAATGTGTTCTGAAGGTCTACTTGGCTATAGAGCCACCATCTTGGGTGTTTGAATTCCTGTTCTAGGCTTCCCCAAGAAACTAGGTGTTCTCCCTCCCAGTGTCTCTCAGATGCTTAGCTTTAGTCCTTTGTTTTGCAGTTCAGATAGCCAAGCTTCTGGAGCTGGCCCCGTTTTCACTTGTGTGTGGTGTATCCACCCTTGTTCAGCTGTCTTGACAGCAGTCTCAGTAGTCAATCATACTTGAAATGGTCCAGTGTGCAAGCTGACAGATCACAGGCCCTCAGCCAATAGACATGTCCCAAATATGCAACCTTCCTTGCCACCACCTGTGCTTTCCCTCTCAGGCGTTCATGCACTGCAATAACCTAGCTCCTGGGGGAAGAACAAAACTCCCTTAATACATTTTGTAAAGCCTGTCCAAATAGGCCCAGTACTCTGTACGTCCCTGTGGAAGCACCATCCATATCAGTTGTTGTTTTCTTCTTTTTCCCTCCTGTTTCTACTAAGGCAAAGTCTTCTGAGAGTGAGCCTTCCCACAGAACAGCCTTTCTTTTCCCAAGGTTGCCCACACTGCTGGGTTTACTGCACAAGCCTTCTCAGATAATTTACACAACTCCACAGCAGTATTATATTCTCACTATCCCCTTCTGTAATATGAATTTGAATCCTCAATTTAGCCATCAGATCTCTTCAATAAATTACAACCACAATTCACCGCATATAAAAACTCATGCCTTTCATAGTTGTCTATGACTAGCTTTTCCACTCACCCCTTGAAAAATCAAACGGCCCTTGTTAAAAACCCCTCCTGTTGCCATAAAGCTCCATTGTAGTGGGTCCCTGTTATGGGGGGAAACCATGACCTTCCCTAACAATTATTCTCCACATATAGCCCTCTCCTCCTGGGGGTCCACCTGCACTCATGGTTATTCCCTTTTCCGGTGTCCCCTCTGTATGCATATAACACCACTGATCTCTCCCCAGTTTGGGTCTCTGCACCTTTCCCTCGGTTTTATGCTGAGGTCCATTCCCCTGTATTCCCTTCTTAAAGTGCTCATTCCAAGGAGGGGGAGATCCTCTCCCTCGGGGCTGCACTTGGCCTAGCTGCTGCCACCAGTGCCGCCCAGGTTGCTTTAGAGACTGCTCCACATCCCAAACCTTAACGCCAACACCTCTGCTGGTCTCCAACACCTCTGCCCTGGTTGCTTTAGAAACTGCTCCATATCCCGAACCTTAACACCAACACTGGTCTCCCCTGAGCTGCCCCAGAGGCCCTGCAGCCTCCCGCCCTGCCCGGGCAGTGCAGCCCTCCCCCGGCAGCCCTGCTGGCCATGCCTAACAGCAGCCCAAGCAGCAGTTGGGCTCAGCAGAACACATACCTCTCCAGCCCTGCCTGCCCCATACTCCCTAAGGGTGCTCGGCTTCCCAAATATGCCAGCCCTTCTGCAGTATCACTCATCCCTCCCAGGGCCCCAACAAAATGCCAAGAAAATCCCAATCTTCCCACGTGCATTGCCAAGATGCTCTTCTATCTTTTCCCCCGCCCTGTTCTCATAAGGTGTTAGCGCTTTCCTGAGCTCCTTATACCTTGTGTAGAGGAGCAGTAAGAAACTGAAGTCCAGCCCCGTGTCCTCCCAAAGGGCCTTGGCTTAACAGCATTTGATACACTTTACATATTGTAGATCACATACCCGCTCGAGTTTCCACCGAGGATGGCACTCCTGCCTCAGGAGCACTACCAAGTCACAGAGTCACAGAATATTAGGGGTTGGAAGTGACCTCTGGAGATCATCCAGTCCAACCCCCCTGCAAGAGCAGGAGAACCTAGAGCAGCTTGTATAGGAATTCATCCTTGAGCAAGTCTTAACTCCCCTCTCCCGTTCCGGCTACCTTGTTCCATTTGCAGCCCATCTCTGACCCGGCTGCCATTCTCCCTTCGCAGCCCGTCTCTGACCCGGCTGCCCTTCTCCCTTCGCAGCCCGTCTCTGACCCTGCTGCCCTTCTCCCTTCGCAGCCCGTCTCTGACCCGGCTGCCCTTCTCCCTTCGCAGCCCGTCTCTGACCCGGCTGCCCTTCTCCCTTCGCAGCCCGCCTCTGACCCGGCTGCCCTTCTCCCTTCGCACCCCGTCTCTGACTCGGCTGCCCTTCTCCCTTCGCAGCCCGTCTCTGACCCGGCTGCCCTTCTCCCTTTGCAGCCTGCCTCTGATCTGGCTGAGCTGGTGGCAGCAGCATTTGCTGCATATTCCATTTCCGGTCCTCATTTTCACTCTCCTCCCCCTTCCATTTTCTCTTTTTCCTCGTCCTCTTTCCCTGTGACTGCTGGATATAATTTCACAGAAGATGCCTGTTTTAGCCACATTTGCCCACATTCTGGATCCATAACCCCTTTTCCAGTACTACTGATACGTAAACACAAAATTGAATAAAACTTGCATCATAAGTTCCAAACACTGACTACGTTAAACCTTGTAGTAACAAATAGCCTGACCAAGTTAAACAGCAATACTTCACCATAGCTGTCTTGGTCAGCCCTTTCATAGGGTGAATACTGTGATACTGTGATACTGTAATACCCTAGTCTCAGTATTTTAATCTTAACCTTACACCCCAGGGAGTGTCTGGGGCAAGCAAGGGGTCATCACGCTGCTTCCACAGCCCCTCCTCAGATTGCCCACCCTGGGCACCCTTTCTCTCTTTACTTCTCCTTTTATCCCTGACTCCTGGCTGCAGAAGGTTCCTCTCCCTTTCTCCACTACCTGGGGACACATAGGAGGTATAGGCTCCCTGATTCTGCCCTAACATAAACAATGAACTCTTCACACATGCCTACAAAGTTAAATAACTCTGTTTGCACCAAACCAGTACTTTTTCACATATGCCTAAGAGGTTATCTAACTTTGTTTTGCACTGGTCTGGCCTAGCTAGAGCTGTTTCTATTAGTCTAAATAATGGTGTTTTGCCCCAGTCTCTCCTACAGAAAGATGTTCATTCTTTGGATGGTCTCAGTATTTTTGCAAGGAGACAGATAATTATCCATTTTCTGCTCACTCCTGAAAGATCATTCACTAAAAAGGGTGAAATTCACTAAACAGGTGGCCTATTTATGTTGGCCACCTTTGTCAGTCCTGCTCCCATCAAGGTATGCCATGAGAGCTGCACTCACATCAAGAGGATGTATTGTAACCCTCAACAGAAGCAAAACAGGCAGAATCTTAGCTTTCAGGATATAGTCATGGGCTCTGGAAACTGTCACTGCCTTCCTTGGGTACAGGATCAGTCTGTCAATAACTGCAATACTTCTTAGAATATCAGGAGCAGTACTTGGTGTGAGGATGGCAACACAGGAAATTAGAGGAGTGATGTTCTCCTGCCCTGTCCTGCCCTACTACATGTAACTGCAGTAATGCTGTAGTAGAGATATAGCTATAAAAAGGGAAGACTTATGGGCAGGGATGATAGCTTTTATCAGACAGATGTTACCAGAGGAAAAAGCTAAAGAAGCTGTCAGGCAAGCATGCCTCTTTTAAGGTCTGAAACAGGAGCTGCAATCACAGAGCTTTTGTCTCTGGATGCTCCTGAGCCTTCAAAATACCTTCTCCTCTAAACTATTTGCTCCTTTATGGTTTCTATAATGAAAAGAGCCTCCTGTGGATACAGCTATCAATCTTTGATCACTGCAACCAGCATGAAACCTTTAATGCTATTTAGAAAATGAAAATGCTTCCTAAGACACACACACACAAAATCAGCCTCTCCTGATTAGCCTTAAATTGAGTTATTTCTCTGGTTCTCCCTCCCTGAGCTTAATAGACTAATTAGAAGTAAATCACAGTTTTAAAGATCATCTAGATACTGTTTGATTTTGAGCCATTTCTAAATGATTGCTCTATAGTTTTTCATTATTTATCCAGCTTTTGCTATTGTATAGCTATTTAGGTTGCATTCATCTCAGTTTCATTTCTCAGTGGGGCCACTGGAAGAAAAAGATTGCTCTGGGATGAGGGTAAAGGGATGTGAAAGCCAAATGACATAACATTTCACAGGCAGGCCACGAGTGCTCTGCATCCAGATTAGCAAATGGATGCTGGAGTCACAGACCCTCTAACCCTGGTCTGCAGGATGAAGGGTCTGCCCAGCTATTTCAATCCCGTGGAGTTTAATCATTAGGGTGGAGACTTTTTTATCAGGGAGCTTCTCTTTGAGATAGGGTAATAGAAACCAAATGCCTTTGATCTCAATAGAGGCAACCTGTGACAAGCCATGGTGAAAGAGAAGGAGCCTGTCATCTGAACCTTGAGGAACCACAGACAGAAAAAACATATTCTTCCCCATCTCTTTTAAAGCATATTGCATCTGTGCTAGCTGTTTGAAGACTGTTCTGCTTTGGGTTTCTTTAATTGAAGTCTTCCCCTTGGAAGAGGTTGAATAGCAGCCAGGCTGTCCCTCAGAGTGAAGGAGTGGGGATGGAGCAGTTGATTTGACACTCAGGCCAGCTATGGGAATTATTATGGCAATGTGAATGCTCTCCAAAGGAGCAGGTGCTGAGGTTTTGCAGCTTTTGAGGGCATAGCATCACAGGATGAAGAGAAGGCACTATGTAACCTCACCTGGAAAGCCCTGAGGAAGAACTTCTTTCCTGGGAGAGACTGAGAGTTACGTGAGAAATACTGAAGAAAAGTGGATTATTGACAGCTCTAATAGTAAATATGTCTCCTGATGGAATCAGAAGGTGCTTGAAAAGATCTAAAAGGCTGACTTTTGTGGTCATTCTTTTCCAGAAAGTGTGTGCAAGGGAATATCTAAAAAGAGGATAGTGAAAATTGGTAGCAAACACTCAGACCTTCAGGAAGCATCCCTTTCCCTTTGGCCACAGAGGTCAAGAACAGGAGAGACAAGAACTACCTGCGTGGCAGTCAGGTAACAATTCCATACCATGCACCAGTGGATGGGCACGTGCATTTGTAAGGCAGTTACTCTCTTCAGCTGGAGTTGATGGAATTCCACCTGAAGTCTGGAAATATAGGGGTCATGCACTCCATGCTAAATTCCGTGAGTTTGTGGTGCGCTGTTGGGAATTAGGCAAACTACCATCAGACCTTCGTGATGCAGTCATCATCACTTTGTATAAGAAGAAAGGAGCTAAATCAGATTGTTCCAATTACCGTGGGATCACTTTGCTCTCCATTGCTGGTNAAGAGGAGATGCAAGGACTCCCTGAAACAACAGCTCAGCCTTGGCCGTATTGCTCCCCTGAACTGCTCTCCTCTGGCCTCCCCTCAGGAGCTCTGCACACACACTAGTTTGAATGCTGCCGATGGTTTGGAGCAGGCACGCAGGATCACTCTGGAGGAGAAAAGCCAGCGTAGAAAGAATCGTGTCTTGCAGCTTCTACCTCCTGAGGAGTCCTTGTGCTGTGCCTTTTGCAACTGCTCTTGTCTGTCCCAAATTGGCCTTTGCAGCCAGCAGCGCTTGCAAAAAGCACTTGGGAAGAGCCTGGATGGAGCCCTCCCTGGAGCTGCGTTCACCAAGCCTAGCCATGAGGATGATGACTCTCTTCAGTAATTTGTTATTGCCACAATTTAAAATAGTCTTTATTTTCTGTCAGTCCCAAACAGTTTCTGAATATTGGCTCTCTCTATACACACACTTGAGTTCAGCAAGGCATTTAGGCTGAAGTTTGACTTGTGAACAGATGCTTCAGGTTCACTGCCTCCCACAGGGCTGAGCCTGACCTGCCATAGCACCAGATGCTGAGAGCCTTTCCTCAAATAAAAGATGCAAAATGCCATCAAGTGACTTGAAAGGGATGGGCTGCAGGCCTGCTGGAGTCAGCCACAGTTTGACTTGCTTAACTGATAGAGCTGTCTCCAGTGACAGCCAGAAGCCAGACAAAATTTTCAAGACTGAATGTGTTTCTGTCTTATCTTGATGATCAGGAGCTGGCTGCAGGCCACAGACAAAGAAGGGGGGGGGAACAGACAAGATGAGCCTGTTTACTTTCTCAGTGGACTACTAATAGTTGGTATGTACTCGCTGTTTACTTGTGGCCCAAGTAGCTGTTCCTCTACCTTGCTATGAAACAATCTTGAGAGGACTTGTACTGCCTCTTGTTCACAGAGGTTTGGAAATCCCTGGGGGCACTCTCTGTTTAACCTCACTTTTGATTTCATTTGCAGTTGATTGTGACAATGCATAAGAGGGGACTCAGCTAGGAGAGAAACCTGACAGAGGGAAAACCAGCATCTACCCAGCTGCAAAAAGGCTGCAAAAACTGCTTGAGTCTAAAAGAAACAGGAGCTTCTCTGCAGAGCAAGAACTGTGCCTGAAATAGGTGATACTCCATTTGTCAAATGGTCCTTCCTCCACAAAAATCAAATCAGAGTAAAACTAAATTGAACCCCAGTCCATGGAGATGGTGGAGTCCCCACACTGGAAGTGTTCCTGAAACATGTGAATGTGGTGCCTGGGGACATAGTTTCGTGGTGATCATGGCAGCGTTGGAGTCAATGATCTCAGAGGTCTTTTCCAGCCATAACGATTCTGTTTCTTTGATCATCATTCCAGCTCTTCTCTCCTCCTTTCAGCCACCTTGAAAGCAAACCACTTCACACAGCATTTAACTGCTATGGTGCCCATGGAAAGGCTGTGCCATGCAGCACACAGGATATGGTCTGAATGCAGTTTTGTGAGTGGGGATGTGAGCACAGGACTTCAGTTCTTCCCTAAAAGTCTCTTTATGCAATTTGTCCTTCTCTGCCATTACCAAAATCACAGTATCCCAGTATGTCAGGGGTTGGAAGGGCTCTAGAAAGATCATCTAGGGCAACCCCCCTGCCAGAGCAGGATCACCTAGACCAGCTCACACAGCAATGTGTCCAGGCAGCTCTGCAATGGCTCCAGACAAGGAGACTCCACAGGCTCCTGGGCAGCCTGGGCCAGTGCTCTGGCACCTGAACTGCAAACAAGTTCCTCCTCAGCTTAATACTAAACCTGCTGTGGTCCAACTTGCTCCCATTGCCTCTTGTCCTGGGCAGAGACCTGAAAGCTGCCTGGGTCAATGAATATGGTGCTAGCAAAGCTCAGAGTTGTTAGCTGCTGGCTGATTAGCATAACATCGAATTCTCCTATGCCCTGTTCCCATCCCTGACTTACCTGGGCTGCTTAGGAAGGGCTACTTCCCCAGTTTTTGCACAGTATTCAGCTCCCTTGTGCCTTTAGGTGATACTGTTGGAATCTGTGTGGGCAATCACATGCCTTCTCCTGCCCTTGTAGCATTCTGAGAGCTTCACATTCCAAAGCCTCTGAATTCCAGCATCCCTGCGCCCAGCACTGTTACCCAGGCCAGTCTGGGTGTGGAGGAGTGCAGTGCAGTCAGCTTAAAGCTTCTACAGGAAGTTTGTGGCAGAGTCAGAAACTAAGTTTAGGTCATTCAAAGCATTGCCTTTCTCTTTCACTATTAAACTTTCAATTATAAGGCCAGAGCTAAGCACACCACAGCAGTGAGCCTTCAATAATTTGCATTACAGATTTATCAGTACAGATTTATACACTACTTCTGGCCCTTAAAAATGAGAGCAAAGCTAAAAGCCATTGTGGCAAATAAACTTCTGAGGCCTTTTCAAAACCAGCTATGACTCTTCCTCCACTGCTTTACAGGCAGCCTATGTGGCCTAGTTGTTTCTGTCATAAAGCAAAGGAAACCTTATGAAATCCTTGCAGTGTAAGGATGTTGGTCCAGCAAAGTTGTCAGCAGAGTGAGGACTGCCTGTCCACAGCCTCCTTTTGCCACTTGGGGTGCACAGTTACAAGCTTTGATCCTTGTCTGAGAGCCTCCCATCTCTGCAATTAGACTCCAGATAAAAATGACTGCAACAGATGTTTAGATTAAACCCCCAAATCCCTTCATCTGCTAGTTTGCTCTCCAACTCCTACTTTGAAGAAAAATGCAGTCTCATTTCTTCCTGAGGTGGCTCCTGCTTAATCTCTGTCTGTCTCCCTGGTTCCAGTCAAAGGAGATGACACAGAGGTGGGCAGGGAGTGAGCCTCCAGCTTCTGTTCCTCTTATCAGTGTCCATCAGCAGGTGACTGTTGCTCATATCCAGGAATAATAAATCCAGCCCATGGCTTAGGAAACAACCATCCAGGCTTCTTCAGAAGTCTCAAAGAGCATTAAGTAGACTTAGATTTCAAGATGGACGTTTCTCTAAACCCTCAGATCTTGTATTTTATCCTGTCTGCTCAGAGAGTATGAGGACACTGCTATGCTCAGGAGAGCTTGCTAAACTAGTATTTCTTTATCAATTCAGATAGCCATTATTCAAGCAACTTCTACACTCACCTGTCACTACAATTAGAAATTGTGTGGCCACACCAGCTTTCCTGCAATTGGAATGTTCAGCTGGTGTGGCAACAGTGAGTAAAGCACAGTTCACTGTGTTCCCAAAAGCAAGCTGGGCTGTATTTACCTGCCATTTTTAACACACCACTTCTGTGAGCAGCTGAGTGCTTGCAGAGAATGAGAATCTATGGCACAGCAACATGGGCATTGCAGCTCACACTTGTGCAACAGCTCCCATCTGACAGACCTTCAGCACTCTCGAAGCAATCTCCAATCTCTCTGCATGACTCCTGCTAACAGTGACAAATGATAATGACTGGTTGTCAAAGCAAGTTTCAAGGTAGCATCTGCTCAGGAAGAACATCAAAATAATTAAGCCTAAAGAGAAGCAGAGCCAAAGCCCCTTGCTTCAAAGTGGCTTGTGAGCATAGAGAAAAGAAGTGTCAAACTGAGATTCCATTGTAAATGATGGCACAGAAAATGGCACAGGGAAAGGAATTTGACCCAGCTGACATCCTGAACTTAGTGACTGTCAGAAGACAGAGTAATCAGAAGCTCTCTTAAATGACACTCTTTCCTGATGACTAGCAAAAATGATTGTTAGGGATAATACACTTGCTTCAGATCCAGCCTTAAACCCAGTGCAGTCAGAGGTGTCCAGCACAGGCATTTGTGCATGGATTGTTCTTGGAGCTAGTGACAATTCTTCAGCCCTCAGTGAGCTTTGTCATTCCTGACAAACAGGTAAAGTCTGGCTGTTCCCTGGCTGGCTGGGCTACTCGAGCCCAACCAGCAAGAACACAAGAAAGAGAAGCAAAGCAGATGGCTGACACTGCTGATGGAGTTTCCCCACACACTCAAATCCTCCAGGTTGCTACTGAAGCAGCAGGCCACACATAGCTAAGGAGGGCAGTGCAGTTGCTCTCTGCCCCTCAGAGGCCTCAACCCTCCTGCATGGCTGGGCCCTCAGCCTCTCCACCATACTCACACAGAGAAAAAGTGTTTTCTTCAACATTACAAAATGATGACTCACTGGAGGTCAGCTCACCAAAAGCAAAGCATTAGAGATAGCTGGCTTCCTTTGAGACATAGCTGAGGCTTAGAGAAACTGTAAGGTCCAGCTCTGCAGTGGTCATAAATGACCTACCCCCTACAAAGCCCTGGCAGGAAACTCAGAGGTGCAGAGTTATTTACTTTTAAGACAGTTCCTATGGAGACTAAGTTGGTCAGATGAGGTATTAGCTCTTATTAGATCATCTTCAGCTCACATGCTCTTGTTATGCCTGCCTCTGTTCAGAGCTCTGCTGGCAGACCAAGCCCCCTCAGCAGCACCATGGGGCCCTTCCCACAGAGCCATGCCAGCACTATTACTAACCCAGTGAGCCCTCATTATCTGGAATAACAGAGTTGACTCAGGCTTCAGGATCAATCAAGTCTTCTTGTAGGTTGTGAGGCAGTCACAGAGAAAGACATCCAAGTAATGGAGAGACCAAATACTCTTTCTTAGTAACTATTTTATACCCCTCAGAAATGAGCATGCAATACCATGCCCCACATGCAAAGGAATGTCTTCCTCCACCAGAGATCTTGCCACCTACTTACTGTCAGATAGCAATCAGATGAGAAAAGCATTACAAAAGAATACTGTTAGGGCCAGAGAGGAATTTGATTGATTTCATCAAATTATGGGGTGACTTGGTAAAGAGGCCAGCAATGTGGATGGATTCAGAAGCCTGCTGGATAAGGGAGACACTCATCTATGGAGTCCAGTTCTACTCCAGTTGCTAAATGCCCAAGTGATGCTCAGGTGAAAGAAGGCAGAGTGTCTGCAAGATCTCTGGAGCCTGTGTGAGCAGAGCTCTGGCCACTGGGCATAGGAGGTCAGGCTCACAGCTTCTGTCTGAGTTCATGGAAGAGCCAGGTGATCCCAGGGAGCTCTTGCAAGAGGCTGAACAGTTAGTTGGCTTGGTGCATGGGTCTGCCCTCTCCTGTGCTGAGCAGCTTTGTGCTGTCAGTCATTGCAAAATGGTAGAGAGAGCAGCTATGTGAAAGTGTGACCCCCCCCAAGGGATACCTGCATAGGATGTAGCAAGAATGGGGCTGAGTAAGGCTCTTCATCTTCTTATGGAATTTAATGGAGCACCTGGCAAAGGGATGCTACCATCAGGCCTAAATCAGGCTGGTTAGTTATTCAGTTCCTCTGCTTTGAAGTGAGATCACAGACAGAGAAACCACATTTATTGGGGAAAAAAACCACAGAGCTGGCACAGAACAGGAAAGAAAGAACTGACATTTCTTTTCAGTATCTCTCTCGTTCCTGAAACCTTGCAGGCTGTCATTTTTTTCTGTCTTATTTAAACAGAAACTGTCATTTTTCCAGTAGCTTACTGTAAGCAGGGCAGATAAGGAGGAATCAGTGGGGATTTATCCTTGGTTACAAGATGCTAGGGTTAAGTATCTAATATTTAGGTATAACGATGTATATATGTAACCTGTCCTCTAACTGTGCTCCATCTAGGTATAAGCACAAACAGCTGCTGTATTTCAGTCAGGCAGCAGTAATACCTGATGATACACTGCTATGAACATAATCATTTTAGCCTAATAATCAAGCTAGCTGCTTCACAGTAGATCCACCTGTGTATCATTAATATCTAAACATTTCTGCTAATGAACAAAGTGATAAGAAATGGAAATCAAAATAACAGCCATAGCTAACTGGAAAAGTGTTTTCATCAAATTGGACATTTCCACAAAGCACTTTGGTTAGATCTTCAACTCTTTTAAGTAGTAATCTGACTTTTCTATACATCATAGGTAAGGTACACATTACTCAGAGCCTCTGTCACCTGAGCTGATTGCTCAGCTTCTCTATAGCAAAGAGCTGGGTCTCAGCACTACACTACTGAAATACTCAGTATTTCTGTTAACTTTCAACTTCAGACATTTAATACTATTTTTGTGCTACAAACAGGAAAAGCACACAACTGGTGTCCTTTACTTCCATACAGCTTAAAGTAAGTATAATTTCTTAATAAACAGGTGAAAGGCTGCATTCTTTGAGCAATCTTAAGTGCAGCCATGTTCATTTGAGATAACAGACATACTTCTCCATGTGTGTAATTGCTTTTTTCACACTGAATAAATACACAACAATCCTACAATATGAAGTCCACTACTGAACTTGAATAAATGAAAGATGCAAGTTCTTTAGCCATCTGATAGTCACATACTCCAATCAGTAAAACAATTCTATATTTTCAGGCATCTATTCAAATGAGCAGAAGTTAGGGCCTTTAGCAAGTCACAGCATAGGGTTCCAAATTTCCAGACAAAATACTTGTTTAACAGTGGGAGGCTGTCTCTTTTATAGCACTTGACCAAAGAAAGTACCTCTTCTACATTGTAAAACAGTGGAAGAGACAAGGGCAATTAGCACAAGCAAAACATTTTCACTTGATAAGTCAATCTGGGCTGGTTTTTTCTGCCCTGTCAGCAGTGTCTGAAAACAAAGGAGACACAGCAGCCCCAGGAGACAGCTTGTCTGCCCAACAGTTTTTCAGGGGGATTCCTTAATTTGTTTTAGAGAGCACATAGCAAAGCTTCTAGGTGCCAAAATTTAATATGCCACATAGCATGCTGCAGCCACTGGCACCGTGGGACATGCCAGAGGCTTTACCCCATCAGTGTCTTTAAGGAACATATTTCTCTACTTTGTATCCACCTCCCTGGTTATCACAACAATCCCTTGAATAGGCAATAAGGCCTGGTCTTGTCTCGAGTGATTTGATAAGCAGATGATAACCAACAGTTCATTAAGCTCTTGGAATATATAAGGCACAAGGCTTGCAGCGTGCCTCTGCTCTCAGAGGGTTTGACAGCTCCCTGCTCAGCAACCCAGGAGGCACTGGAAGATGTTGTTGACTGCAAGAATACTGCTTTTTGCTCTGAGTGGTTTCCTAAGAGCTGCTACAGGCTTTGACATTGGATTATCCACAAAATGTGTGGTGATACCGAAGGAGATGGGCATGTGCCACAAGATTGGATATTCTGAAATGAGACTTCCCAACCTGATGGGACACACAAGCATGGCAGAGGTGATCCTAAAATCCACCACTTGGCAGCACCTTGCTCACACAGACTGTCACCCTCATGTGAGGACCTTCCTGTGCTCCCTGTTTGCACCCATCTGTTTGGATACGTAAGTACCACGGGACAGTAACAACTGCAGCCTTTATCTGCCAGAACAGGCATCAAATGAAATGCATCTTTATTATCACCTAAAGGCAATCTCCACTTTTTCTGAAACAATTCTGTTAACTGTTTTGTGCTTATCAGAAAGAAAAGTACTGAAAATGTGTTCCAATTCATCCTTAAACAGTTTGCCTTTGGAAAATAAATGCTGATATCATGTTTTATTTTCATAGAATCATAGAATTTTATTCCAGTTGAAATTTTATTCCAGTTAATTTAAGACTGAAGCACCTAAATAGGATCAGGCTCGTGCTGAAGCTTTTCTCAGGTTGTAATAAAAGCAGTTTTCCGTAATGTGATGCTGTTAAAATATTTTGGAGAATGCTATGGGAGAGCTAGAAATGGGAAGGAGGTAAAATTACACCTAGTGGTTTTAGTTACCCTAGTATCCATACATATTGAATCTTGTGAGCTTGAGACCCTTCATTAGAGTTGGAGTTTGCTGTGCTTAAGCTGCCCTTATCTCACACAGTTTAAAAAGTGTGAAATTGAGGGGGCTTTAGAGCTCAGCTGTAGAATCTCCAGTCACCCCTTAGGGTTTGCTTCCCAAACAGCACTGAATAGTCCTGTTATCTTTTGTATTTTGAATGAGTTGAGGCTTTTCTGGAGAGCCTTTTGATTTGAAACCAGAAAAGCAAAACAAACAAAAAAACCCAAACAAAACAAAAACAAAAGAAAGGGTCAGGCAGCTTTGTTCTATTGAGAAGCCATGCTTTTCTTAACAGAGAGCTAAC
>VWZO01003031.1:4466-16160 GCA_013396975.1 Bucco capensis | reverse complement strand
TGTGGAGTCTCCTTGTCTGGAGCCATTGCAGAGCTGCCTGGACACATTGCTGTGTGAGCTGGTCTAGGTGATCCTGCTCTGGCAGGGGGGTTGCCCTAGATGATCTTTCTAGGGCCCTTCCAACCCTGACATTCTGTGATTGTGTGATACTGTAAAAGCAGGCAGCCCTCTGCTGGTCGTTTTGGCTGGAATCAAAGTGAGATAAACAGGAGTAAGTAACTGTAAGCATGATAGGGTTGGCACCAGCTACAAGATTCGGTTACAGGTTGTCCTTTTAGAATGGCAGATCTGATAGTGTCTTTGTGGTAACACCTGAGAACATAGCCTAAACACAGGTTTTAAATCCTTCTACTCTTGCATGACCATCTTGAACATAATGTGGTTCAGCTGGAATCTAAACCGGGTTCCTGCTATTGAAAGGTAGCATTTTCAGACATGACAAAAGTCAACATATAAACTTCACTAGTTGTCTGAGCAGTCTGCAGGGAACTAATGGAGTGGTAATATTCTAGAAATGCGAAATATTACAATGGCCACATGATTAGCCTCCTCCTTGTCAGCGCAATACCCTGTGACATTAAAGACCTCATTAAGATCGACAGAACTTGACTTACGTTTAGTTTCACAAATATATATAATAAACACAAGAACAATTAACTGGTAATACCTACAGTAGAATCTATTTCAGCAACACAATGTCTTTTATGGTCAAATTTTCTTGAAACAAATATAGGAAAAGTTTACAGTAAGTAGCTTTCCAAAAGTCCCATCTGTAATGATCTGGGTTCCCACTATGTCCTCCCTAAGTGCAGGTTTGTATGCATGCTCCTGGTGCCACCTGCTCCAGCACTTTCTAACAAAGGACAGGAAAAGCAGCAGAAACTGAGGAAACAAAAGTCAAACCAACCTAGATGCAGTTTATATTGTGTAATGAAGTTCATTGCTTAGAAGAAAAAGCAGGTTGCTCGGTTCATTTGATGCTGCTGAGCTTGTGCTGGTCCCTGCAGGATAACTGGTAAATATTTAAAGCAGTCTGTCACTGCTTTACCCACTTCAGCTGCTCCAGGAGAGCTGACCCAGGGCAATGTCTGTCACTGCTTTACCCACTTTAGCTGCTCCAGGAGGGCTGACCCAGGGCAATGTGCAGCCTGGCAGCCAGGGACCCACTTAGGAGCTGCAGGAGCACCTAGGCATGATGTGGAGGGACAGGATGCCTGGTGTTACCTGCAGAGAGCCTGCTTCTTGCCGCTCTGCAAGAATGAGGGAGGAATCATTTTAGTGCAAGTTTTTATTTCTTTATTTTTCTATATTTGAGTAGATTAATATTTTCTATATATATTATAGTTTTTCCCATATTTTATTTTTTTATTTCCCTTTTAGAGGACGCCATACAGTCTAGGACTGGGAAGGTATTTTTTTGCTTTTGGGTTTGTTATATATTGAAACCTTAACACCACCTGTGGTTGAACTAGCCTTAACATGACAATACAACTCAAATCACTAGGTCTACTGCAGATTGCTCTCGCAACGTCAAAGTTTCTCTGTGGGCACTTGAAGGCTTCCCGTTAGCCACCAGTGAAACGCACAGCTGCACCAGGGCCGGCCAAAACATCAATACAGGAGTTGAAACCGCACTCAGCCCCCGCGGGGCGGGGACTCTGCTCGGCACTCCCAGCACGGCGGCGGGCGGAGCGGCTGGCCGGCCCTGCCCAGCCGAGGCCAGGCGTTCCCGGCGGACGGGCCCGGGCTGGGGCTGTGCAGCGGCGGGGCGCGGGCTTACCGCACTCACCGCCTCAGGAGGCCGAGGCCTGCCCGCAGCCTGCTTCGGAGCCTTGGGTGCTGCCTTCAGTAGTGCCTTGGGTGCTGCCTTCGGGGCCCGGGCAGCGCGGTGTGAAGGCGCGTGAGGGCTGCGGGGCTCCCTTGGCGGGTGGGAAATGCCCTTACCGCCTTGGGGAGGAGAGGCGGCGCGGAGGCCAGCTGGGCGCTCTGAGCCTTTCTTTGGCTTCTGTGTCTTTGTCTCTCGTAAAAGTCTTTCGAGCTTTTTGAGACACCGATGAGGTTTTAAATGCAACAGGGCTGTTCTATCCGTGCTGTATGTAAGCTTGTTTTTCATACTTTCTTCTAGCCCAGCCACCAAAGGTAAGTATCTGTGTGGGTATCGTGAGAGCTCTGGAGCACAAGTCTTATGAGGAGCAGCTGAGGGAACTGGGGTTGCTTAGCCTGAGGAAAGGGAGGCTCAGATGAGACCTTATCTCTCTCTCTCTCTCTACAACTGCCTGAAAGAAGGTTGGAGCAAAGTAGGAGTTGGTCTCTTCCAGGTTGCCAGTGAGAGGACAAGAGGAAATGGCCCCAGGTTGTGTACCAGGGCTGGTTCAGATTGGATACTAGGAAAACTCCTTCACAGAAGAAGTTGTTAGGCATTGCCCCAGGCTGCCCAGGGCAGTGGTGGAGTCACTGTCCTTGGAGAGGCTGAAAAAACATAGAGATGTGGTACTTAGGGACGTGGTTTAGCGGCATGGGGGGGACAGGTTGATGGTTGGACTTGATGATCTCGGAGGTCTTTTCCAGCCTTACTGATTCTGTGTGTAATGGCAGGGAGAGGAGGTCTGGGCAGGCCTGTGCTCAGATCTGGGGTCTACAACTATTTTTTTCTTTCTTACTCCTATCAAAAAGCAACCAGATCTTCATAGAGTTTGCACATCTGTGGCCAGATGGTATAACAAACACTATCTTATACAACCTTTAGTGAATAATAATGCAGGTAATGATGGTAATCTTGCTTCAGGAGGAGTTTACAGTGACTTGTGTAGTTGTGCTAAAAATGTGCTAATTCTATAATAGGTTCTTTCATTAGAAGGTGCCACTTCTGTGAAGATGACAACTTTGCACCAAGACAAAGTGCTGTACTCAGTGCAGCTGCAAAGAGATTAGGTGGACTTTAGGACACCTTTTTACTCTCATCAGGTGGTGAGCTCTAAAAGGAACTGACCTCTCCCCTTCCTAACTGTTGCCTCACTTGCATTATAAGGAACAGATGCCATAAACCAAGAGTAACTACCTGACACTAATCCAACTGTGCATTTTGTGGCACTAAACTCTTCATAAACTCTTAGTTTGTTTGAGATGCCTTGATTAAGGCATAACCCACTCACCTGCACCAGAAATACCTGCACCAAGGTTTTGAGAATTGAGAGAATGGTGGATCCTGCCTGCATGCATCTGGTGTGTAGACCTGGGCCATTACCTTTGCCCTGCTGCCTCTCCTCAGGCTTGTCAGGAGGAGTCCTCAATGGTTTTATTTGGTTTCTTTCTGTAAGTACAAAGTGCAAAGTTGTCATGCAAGCAGATGTGGTGTGTCCATATAGTCTCATTAGCTAATAGACTGTTAAGATTGTTTGAAGTTCTATTTACTTCTTGTTTGAAATAGATGTCTTGGGATTGTGGTTTTGTTCTAGCTGTAGCAATGGCTTCAGGAACAGCACTGATCTACGATGAGGAGATGACCTCTCATAAACTCCTTTGGAATGAGTAAGTCACTGCTATGCTTCTTATGATTAGATTATTAGGACTTCTGAGAGAAGTACTGAATAAGTGCAGTTGGTGTAAATGTAATAGGAAATACCTGGTGATAGATCCCATGCCATTTTCCTTGGAAATACAAAGTCTTGCCTTTTGCATGTTGCTTTGGGGGTTTATTTTAGTTATAATTCTAACTGTATCTAAATGCCATAATGATAATCTGAAGCTACATTTGAGGAGCTGTAGGCTTCCAGTCTGGTAGGCTTTAACAAGAAATGTTAGCTTAGGCATCTGAGTAACTCCCTAAGTTAAGTATTTTGAGCTAATTAAACTGTTTAGAAAGCTCAAGTCTCACTGATCTTGGAAAAAATACGTAGATATGCTCACTCAGCTGAAACATGTCAACTGAATTCAGTTAGAACTTGGTATATGCCACTTGTTTAAATTTACTTCAGTTAGACTAATCCTTTTGTAGTGCTGAGGGTAACAGTCCAGTGTTGTGTTCTCTCCCAAACATCTGTCACCTTCATTGCAATATACAGCTCTTCATTTTGGCATTCCTGTGTTTGTAGTGAAGCATTGCTACTTTTCTGGTGAGAGAGGAAATAAAAAACGATGCTATTGTCTTTCTTTTTTGTAAAAAGAACCATATGTAATTTTCTGCTTACATATTTTAGAACAATTTTTTAGCTCAATTCCAAAACAAAGTACTTAAGGATTTTTTCTTCTACACTCACATGTATTTCTGTAACTGTAATGAATCTTCTTACAATGGGAAGTTCAAAGCTAGGCATTAGGAAATGTATTTATTAGCTGTGCTAGTATGGTATTAGAGTAATATGATTTTTTTTAATTGCTTATTTTTAGTCCTGTGTGTGATATTGAAGTGCCAGAAAGGCTGTCCTGCTGCTATGAGCAGCTTAAGTCTTACCACCTTGTGGAAAGATGTGTCCATGTGCCAGCCAGAGAAGGAAGCGAGGAGGAGATCCTCTTGGTTCACAGGTCTGAAACTTACTTGCATCACCCTTCAGATTAAGTCAATGAAATAACAGAGCTCATACTTCCAGGTCATATTTTGCTTCACTGGAGAAGGTCTGCTCCAAAACTCAATGGTTTCCAGTAATTTCAATGGAAAATGTGTCAAAGGTGTAGAAAAATGAGTATTTCTTTAGAAAGAGAATAACTTTCCCTTTCTTTGAGATAGACAGAAGCAAACAGGAAAAACTTGGCAGGTAATTCTGCTGGGGGCAGTTAGAGGAACAGCTGCCTGCCTGTTCTGAAGTCATGGCAGGGAAGTCTGCCTGGGCATTTGTCACCTTGGTGTGTTGATTCTGCTACCAGCTGCAGATGATTCTGCATGTTCCTTGTGCACTCGTTTGCCCTGGTCAGGGGATGGCAAGGGCAACTGTCCCTGAAAGGCAAGTGGAGTTGGCAGCAGGAGATGATGACAGAGCAGCCGGAGGCAGCAGCTTCATGGACAAGGGCACAATCCCTCAATCCCCAAGCGAGGGGAGCAGCACAGGTCCAGTGATGGTTCAGCCACGAGTTTAGATTGCCCAGTGAGGCCATAGTGACATGGCAGATCTGAGGTCAAGCTGGAGAGTCAGCAGCATGCAGGTCAGGGTCCAGGTCCAGTTTAGTAGGGTGCATGGCCAGACACAGACATGGCTACATGACACTGCTGCAATGTAGCCAAGGCTGAGAGCTTGTCTTAAAAGCAAGTACCAAAGGAAGGAGGGGAAGGGTCTGCTGAGACTTCTTAGCAGAGCTGTTTGGAGGCAGCCTCTGCTGAGACTTCTTAGCAGAGCTGTTTGGAGGCAGCCTCTGCTGAGGCTCCTTCTAACTCTCCCTTTCAGGGTGGCCAACTGCTGGTTCTGAGAGGACAAGAGGAAATGGCCTCAAGTTGCAGCAGGAAAGGTTTAGATTGGATGTTAGGAAAAATTTCTTCCCTGAAAGGGTTGTTAAGCATTGGCCCAGGCTGCCCAGGAGGGAAGGGATGCACCCAAGGCCCTGAAACATGTGACAAGGACTGTGATTTGATCTCAAATCATGCTTTAGTTTTCAGATTCCTAAGAACATGCGTGTTTGTTAGAATGCAGTTAGTGCTGTGTACCAGTTAATTTATTTTCATAGTAAATACATTGCTGACTAGGTTTGAAGGGACTTCTGTTTCTGCTTGAGTTGTTCCTGCTAAATGACTGAAGGCAAATTGCTAAGTTTTGTCTTTGTTTCCATAGGAAAGATAGAGATAACAGAGCTCTTTCCTTTCTAAAACACTTCCAGATTGAAACAAATCTATAGCTCCTATAAAAATGTTTTGCTTGTGTTCTCAGTTAGTTATGAAATTCATATGGTTTTATTCTTGGTGATACCTTCATTTTGAAGCCATTGTTTAGCTTTATTTCCATTAGGCAGTATCAGTGTGTTTCATTTTGTTGTGAAATTCTAATTGCTTTGGCATTGTCCACTTGGAGGAACACATATGTGGTCATTGTGGCCTGGATTAGGACACAGATTGGAGAGTAAATACCATCAGTTTCCATTTCCAGCTCACTTCACAAGGGCAGGAGAGCAGTGACAGAGATGCTAGTGCCTTAATACTTATGACTAACTCATGGTTAGTACTCTTGAACCCCTCAGAAGAGAAAGTTAGTACACATCTGATAAGGGGGTTCATTCAAATACTTGCTTTCCATTGAGGAGTAGATACACATTCTCAGATTTATAATTCACACGCTGACTGTCAGAATCCTAGCTGAGCTCTTGTTGAGATGCTAGCTGTGTGTAGCATGGATTGCAAAATGGATTGCAGCATGATGAACAAAGAGCCTTTTCCTTGAAAGCAAGACTAAGTGTTCTCACCACTGGAAAAGGAAGAATATCATATTCCTAGGACATCGAAGAACTCTTCCTTTCATAACACTCCCTGTTTTTTCCACTATATCCTGTAAATCTCTCTTTCTCCTCTGCAGTTCAGAACACTTGGAAGTGGCTAAAAGCACACAGACAATGAATGAAGAGGAACTGAGAAGAGTCTCTGGAAATTATGATGCTTTTTACTTTCATCCGGTGCGTAGGGCCAAGTCGGCAGTTACAAGTATCTGTGTTATTCCAGCTGAGTGGCACTTTTCTAAGTATGGCAACATTGGCAATACATTTGTTGTTATTGAAGTAGACTTACATTAATTTGATATTATTATCTGTTTCTAGTTTAGTATAATACTGTAATTTAAATTGGTGAAGTGTCCTGTCATCTCTTCTGTAACTGTATCATGCCACTATAGCACACTACTCGGATTTTAGCTCTATTCTTGTCACATAGTGTCACTGTAGACCATCAGTGGCCTGCAAAGAATATTTTGGCAACAGTTGCTCTTAAATGTTGTGCCAGGTACCAGAGGTGAAGCCTTTCATGTTTCATTTTTGTAAGGTTTCATTCCTGATGTCCTAAGATACTTTGTTATTCCACTAGGCAGTTCATTATGCCCATTGCATGTTTCTTAACTGCTGAGAGAACATCCTTGGAAAGGATATAATGATCACAGGGAAACCTAGTAGAAAGCACACTGGAATCTGGGTTTGTAAAATTCTCCTTTCAACTAGCTGCCTACAACTTCAGTTGGGTGGAATTGGGTTAAGGCAGTTTGCTGTTGGGGTGCACATCATCTGTGATTAGTTTAAAACAAACTGATGAGTGAGTTGTTAGAGTGAGATGGGGTAGGTCTCTTCTACCAGGTTACCAGCGAGAGGACAAGAGGAAATGGCCTCAAGTTGCAGCAGGGGAGGTTTAGATTGGCAGTTAGGAAAATTTCTTCCCCGAAAGGGTTGTTAAGCACTGGCCCAGGCTGCCCAGGGAGGTGCTGGAGTCACCATCCCTGCAGGGATTTAAGATGTGGTACTTAAAGACATGGTTTAGTGCATGGGGGTGATAGGTAGATGGTTGGACTTGATGAGCTTAGAGGTCTCTTCCAACCTTAATGATTCTGAGTGATGACAGCAATGACTTTCTGTTTTCCAGAGCACTTACCGCTGTGCCAGGCTAGCAGTAGGAGCCACTTTGCAGCTGGTGGATGCTGTGATGTCAGGCCAAGTGTGCAATGGAATGGCCTTAGTAAGGTGAGAAAATATGCAAGGAAGTTTTCACTTCTTACCAAAATTTCTTTTGTTGTTAGTAACCATATGAAACTTTATTTTAGACCTCCAGGTCATCACAGCCAGAGAAATGCAGCTAATGGCTTCTGTTTGTTCAACAATGTTGCTATTGCAGCAGAATATGCAAAACTGAAATATGGTCTACAGAGGTAAGTGCATGGTTGAGTCTAGAGAGCTTTTAATACCCAAGTATGGCATTTTTTTATACCTAAGTATGGCATCTCTCTCATGAGACCCCACCTGGAGTAANGCTCCCTGCCAACCCTGACAATTCTATGATTTTGAGACCAGTTTGACATTGTACTGGTTTTGATGAATTATCTAGAGCTTTCTGGATGTCATGCACCCTTTGGGTCAGACAGACATTCATCTGTGCCTCCTTTAGATCAAAATGCTGTGGTTCTTCCACTGAATGTTTTCTTTTACTGATCTATGCAGAATCCTAATTGTTGACTGGGATGTGCACCATGGGCAAGGAACTCAATATATATTTGAAGAGGATCCAAGGTTTGAAAGAGTTTAATGAATGTTATTTTTAATGTTGTTAGCTGGTTAAAGACTTACCTCTCTAGGGAATAAGATTCCTTACATTTCTAAAACTAGAATCTTTCCAAACATTCTCCTTGCTATTTTAGCCACTCTGGTTTTCACTTGTCATAAAATAAGAGGGGAAAAAAACAAAAACAACAGAAATAACAAAGAGAAAATGAGCACTCTGTTTCCCTTTGTTTAGCAGTAGTAAGATCTCTTTGTGTAAGATACTTTGTGCCAGTATTCAGGTGATGTATCTATCCTCTGTATTCACAAATCAACCAGTTAAACTGTTCAAGTAGTAGTTCAGTCAAATCCATGAGCTTCATGTTGGTTTTGTAAAGGCCACAGAAGTAGGTTGTAGGAATAAGTTTGCTCTTCTGAAAATGCCCTGTCTTTGATCTGAAGAGAGTGTATGTGTACAAGAAGTTTTTAGCACGTCAGCTTTTAGGTGAATTTTGACATCGGACCTACTGAACCAAGTTTCACAGTCCAAGTCCTTTAAGAGAACTAAGGAGAAAGGACAGTTCTGTTTGCTTGCTTTCAGTCAGTACAGCCACCTGGTTGAAGATCAGAAATGAATCTTTTTGTCAAGTTGTGTGTGTGTTTTGTATTTCTCAGTGTTCTGTATTTTTCCTGGCATCGCTATGAACATCAGGAGTTCTGGCCATCACTCAGAGAATCTGATTATGATGCTGTGGGGCTGGGAAAAGGAAAAGGTTTGAACATCAATTTGCCTTGGAATCAGGTAAATGTTGTTTCCAGCACAACAAAGCAATTGCAATAGCTTAGTATTTGATGCTTTGTGTAACACTTTCTGAGAAGTGCACTGTTTCCCTTGCTTGGCAGAAGCACAGGATGCTTCTTTCCTTTCAGTGGAATGTCTGCTGAAAAATATGGCTCAGAATGTGATCATGTTAAAAGGGAGAGAAAAACATCTGTACTTGTTTTTTCTTTAATATCTTGCCTAGCTATCAAATCAGAAAGTGTTTCAACAGAGAACTGAAGCTCATACTTAGGACTACAAATGGTGAATATCAATGCACTTAGATGGAGTATGTTTTACTTGACCTCATAAAGTTGCTTTAACTTTTGATACTAGCTTTTCCTGAAGTCTGGAAGAACCTTAGAAAACTTGTTACTCCAACAGGAAGATATGACTTCTGTGTCTCATATTTTGCAGGTTGGGATGGGGAATGCAGATTATCTTGCTGCATTTTTCCATGTATTGCTTCCAGTGGCTTTTGAGGTAATTTTTTACTGCTCTGCTATTTGAATAGCAAACCCAAAGACTAGTTCTTAAGTATTTCTTAAGCAGGTACTATTGAGTATTCTGTAGAAATGAAGGAATTTCCAGCAGCACAGTTAACGCATTATTTCTACTGATATTACTCATGTCCTGATCAGCTGAAGAGTGTTTATGGAATGTTAGCTTTTAAATAGTCAATATACTATATCTGCAGCTTTCAGGGATGGATATGATGTAAAAGGATAATCTCACTTTTTGTTCAAGGCAAGTCTTTATCTGCTTTCATTTTCTAGCTGAAGTAACAGCTGAGAATAGGACATAAGCATGTGCTACAACTCTCTCTGTTTTGTAACAGTTTGATCCTGAACTGGTTCTTGTCTCCTCTGGATATGATTCTGGAATTGGAGACCCTGAAGTAAGTAACTGATGGCCTTTGTGATGCCAGTCATGAAGCTGCAAAATATTTCTACCTCTTCAATGTTCTGTCGTTGCAAGGTGAATTGCACTTTAACCAAGCTAAAAATACATGTGAGTCTTTTAGCTGCCCCCAGCTTATTGGATATTGAGAGACATGGAAAGACAGATTATCCCACAGGCACCGTTACTGTGGTGTTACTGGCTTGGTTTTTTGCACCTTCCTTTAAAGCAGTTGCTTCAGCATTTTGTTAGATCCAGGGAGAGGCAAGTGTTGCAGTGTTCCAGCTCAGACTCATCTATTTCAGATTGGACTGGGGGTGTTACCAATGTTTTTGATTCAGAACTTGATCTCTTAATATTTTTTTGCTTTGATTTAGGGTCAGATGAATGCCACTCCTGAGGTGTTTGCCCACCTTACCTATTTCCTGATGCAGTTAGCCAGTGGAAAGCTGTGTGTCATCCTAGAGGTAAAGAGTTTGGAAGTGCAACCAGGGGAAGGGTCTTGGGTTCAGAGCCACATAGGGCAAGCTTTCCTTCCAGTATAACTTATGCTTTTTATATTTCTTTTGAGAATCAGGAATGCAAACACAGCTAAGCTTTGACAATGCTTTTATACACTAAAAGACATGCATGCCTTAAAAATATCAGCTGCAATTCAGCAGCCTTAAAGCTGTCTTCTGCCAAACCAGTAAGAAGCATGTCTCAAAAGTGTCAGGCTGTGGGAAGTTTCCCTTGTTAACAGTCATTATAAAGGACAGTGATAGTACTTGCCTTCTGAGGAATCTTCCCCAAGAAAGATGGAATAGGATAAGAGAAAGAAAGATGGATGGATGGAGAAGGTATATGTTTCCAGGGTTTTCATGGCAAAGCCATGCCTGATTTCTGAAAAGAATCAAAGCATGATAAAGTGAGTTGAATCCTGGGATGCCAGTGAAGTTCAGCAAGTAACCTCTAACATACTGCTTGCATTTTGAAAATCATTGACTTATATGTACTTGCATATCCTCTAAAGTCAAATATAGTTTAAAAGGTTAATTGCTTTTCCATGGTGATACTCCTATAGATATTATTTGTGCCTTAGGTGATGCAAACCACTTTTGTTTTTTAGGGTGGATACCACTTGAAGTCACTGTCTGAATCTGTCTGCATGACTGTAAAAACTTTGCTTGGAGATCCTGTACCTCAGCTAACTGGAGAAATGGCACCTTGCCTAAGGTAACCAGATGAAGAATTTTAAGAGCAATCCATGACCTAGTAAAGTATTTTCAGCCTTGGGCCTGAATCAATCTCACATCTAAACAGTGCCTTTCTCTCTCCTTGTCTGTAACATCTCCAGAGCTCCATGTTCCATACTCAGTCTCTCTCCCACCTCAGTCGTTGTCCCATGCTGTTTTCTAGCAGTAATACTTCCGGTGCATTTTGGTGGCAGCACCTACCAGTGGGCTAGGTTAGTTAGAAATTAGAGCGGAGGTCTGAAAGAGAAGCAGATGTACACAGGCAGTGGGCAGAGCTGGATTTGGTAAACTGATGGAACAAAGACTGTTTGCTCTCAGCACATCCCATAGCCCCTGTATCTCTCTTATGCCAGCTCAGGTTAGTATCACAGAATCATCTGGGTTGGAAGGGACCTCTGGAGCTCATCTAGTCCAACCCCCCTGCAGTGGGCAGGGACATCCCCAACATCCTGGCAAGCCTCACCTTGAATGCCTCCAGGGATGGCAACTCAACCACCTCCCTGGGCAACCTGGGCCAGTGTTCCACCACCCTCATAGTGAGGAACTTCTTCCTAATGTCCAATTTAAATCTCCTCCTCTCCAGTTTAAAAC
>VWZO01003026.1:487174-573700 GCA_013396975.1 Bucco capensis | reverse complement strand
AAGCAGAATTAGTTAAAAAAACCATCACCCTATATCCAAAGCAGTTGTTAGCAAGAATTTACAGACACTTTCTGTCAGAAATACGGATGCTCTTTCTAAAATTCATCCTTTATACAGAGTATGTGATTTCCATCATCCCTCTGAGGTACAGCTTGGCTTAATTCTCTTGGTGAAGTGACAACAGATGAGCAGGAGCCTGCAGAAGTCCCCTGCCCCACTCAGCTTGGCAGCCACCAACACATACAGAAGGGATTCCCAACCCAGTCTGCAAGGCCATGATCAGTTGCAGGGGAACATAGTCAGCCTGGAGAGCAGGAGACCCCATGGGTCCTAACATGCAGACTTGAAAGCATGGATCAAATTCCTCCTAGGATAGAAAGATGGGCATCCCTAGTTTTAGTGGTATATTCAAGTAGGTCTTCATATTTCTATAATTCAAGAAGTTTCATCTTAAATGAAAAGACAACTTTTAGATGAGTAAGTAGAATCTTCCAGCAAATCAGGTAGGTTTTAGGGGTGTGATACACCACTTACTCTTCCTTTATTTCCTTTCTTTCTGCATCTCTTGGATTCTCCTTTCACCCAGCAGTGAGCAGGTGCTGCCCATACTGTGTAACAATGGACAGTCTGTCTGTTCTTGGGTAATCCTTCTTTTCAAAATATAGTCAGAAAGAGGAAATTGTTTAGAAATAATCTTTATCATCTCTAGCAGAAGGAAATTCTCTGAACCCCTGCAGCCTAGAATAGGGCCTGGCAGGGAAAGAAGCATGGTGGGGCTTTCAGATTTCCCCATGCACCAGTGGTACTGGGCAGAAATTAGTAGAGCGAAAAGTATTTTCCCCCCCCATCTTAACTCCCAGAAGCACCAGTGATTTCCAGTGTATGAAAAAACACCTACAAAACTGCTAGGCCATTGTCATCTCAAACCTTAAAATCTGCACTATCCATTGCAATGGTGTGATGAGAGAGTGCCATAGTTTCTTTACACAGTATCAGCTGTCAGACTGGCCAACTGTGAGACAAAATGACAAACTGCTAAAAATCTAACATGCACTAGGCAGGAACTAAATTATATGTGCCAATTTAGGCTAAGTGTGCTGTTACAAGAAATTAAGTTGACTTGGATGACTTTGCTTTGCAACAATGCCTACTTTCAGAAATGAATGAAAATGTTTTCCAAATCAAAGTATTAACAAATGAAAAAGAAACCCTCCCAAATGCATTTAGCTAAAATCGTCAAACAGAGGAAATCTCTGGGTAAGCAACTCCAGAGACTGCTTGGAATAGACAGAGGAAGAGAGAGAACACAGCACTGAGTCTACTAGTGAGTTGTTATTCTAGGAGGAAAAAAAAAAAAAAAAAAAAAAGGAAAAAGACAGTGTTCCCCCACCCCAAAATGTGAAAATATATGTGTGCATACACATTCTAGTAAGAATCCAATAGTTTTCATAAGCTACAACAGAGAAGTGTCCAGTTTTTATGCATCAGCAATACGGCACATGAAATACACATGTCCAAAGTTTCTTACACAGCCTATCTTAAGTAAAGGTTATACAGGGATGAGAATTTGTTTATAATTAACAAATTTCAGCAGAACAGTATTTCTCCAAACCAAGCTAGAAAGGAATATAGTCCCTTACAAGAAAATTGGTAATGGCACATCTAGAGAAAAGATGCAATGGAAACATCACATCAGAGAAAGCTGTACCAGGGTCACTCCATTGTAATTGTTCAGGTACATCAATCAAACCTTTGTCTTTTGCAACCCATGCAAAATTCATGATCTACCTGGTGATTCTCTTAAGCACACTGCTGGTCAACTCTTCCAGCACAACTCTTTCAAGATTTGCTAAGCTGTACCTGACTTTTCAGACAGATAGAATAATATACTTAAATGAATACATTTTGTGCACGGGAAACAGTTTATTTTGCTAAGTTTAATACCAAGTTAAATATTTGACCCTTTTGCCTACAGTTGCTAAAACAGAGTTTTTGCTGGAACAAAGTGAAAGCCCTTCTCTTACTGCTCCATTAGCAGTATTTACTGCAATGCCTAAGCACCGGGATGATATGAGTAAGCTGCACAGTCCTTTCTCTTCTCTCCCAGACTCTCCACACTGTATCTACATCTGAGACCATTGCTAAAGTTGTTCTCTTCTCCTCTGCAGTGCCCAAGTCTGAATCACTCAAACACCTTTCCAAAAGCAAAGAAAAATCTATTTAGGAAAATAGCTCTGTGTACTGAGATTCAAAAAAGAGCTCATCTCCTAAGTATCTGTAGCAAGACATAGGGAAATCTATTTAATATTAAAATCTGAATGTAACCTATTTTGGTGCAAATAAAAGCTTCAGTCACCAGTGATGCACAGAGAGCTGCCTGCCCAGCAGTCTGGTCTATTCAGAGCCTTGCTTCTTTCCCTGCAGATTTTAGAAACTACCCCTTGTGCATTGTACTTCTCCTGTTCTATCTAGAAGTTATCAGCTGCATGCCACAGTACAAGAATTTGACCAGCCTGGTGTAGAGAAGTAGATAAGGCTGGATTTGGAAATAAATTCAACTGCAGAGCCTCAGCACAAAGCCAAGCTTTATGATCAGTACCTACCATAGTTTTGCTCTAGTGAAGGATCTCAGCACTTGTCTCCCACACCCCACTATTAGAACACATACTATGTAATAGCTCTAAATAACTTTGTTTCCAGTATAGGGGTAGTTCAGCTATTGATGCTTACTTAGAGAAGTGTATTGGAAACTATTGTATCAATATTCTAGTTTGTTATCTTTTCCTTCTGTTTTAAACATCAGTGTAATTCTAAATTTAGTTTAAAAAAAACAACAACAAACAACAAAAAAACACGAAACCCAAAACACTCTTCTTTAATCAGAAACATCAGTTTCTGATTTCTAGGAGCTCAGAATTTATGAACAATCCTAAAATAACAAACAAGTATAATTCAAGAAGAAGAAAATGTTTTGGTGAAGAAATGGGTTTCAGGTTAAATTACCCAAATAGTGAACTCCGGTTGCTTAGATTGCACATGTGTACAGTTATGAAAAGCTGTTGTGCCCTGATGTTTTTCTTTTCAGTCCATAGTACACAAACAGCTCTCCCATCACTGTTGAGACTCCCCTGGTTTTCCAGGTTGCTCCCTTCCTTTCTTCAAGATAGCACCAGCTTTTTACTTACTAACAGTTCATCTATTTAGGAGCAGAAAGCAAACATGACGTTTGAGATAAGGATATGATTAAAAGGTCCCTTAGTAGTTCATGAGTTCTAGCAGCCTCACAAGATTTGGGAAACCCTTTGATAGAGACAGCCTACCCTGGCATCTCAGTTTTAAAACCATAGTGAACTGTGTTGCAGTTGAGCATTATTGTAGCCTATGTATTAATCTGACATGCCAAAATTAATTAAGACTGCTTTTTCCCTCCCAATATCTCAAAACCTCAGTCATTTATATTGATAATGAATGTCTTAGAAGAATGTTTACACTTGAAAGAAAATAGCCTAACCAAAGCTATTTTGAAGTTTTAAAAGTAATTGTTTCAAAACTGAGGAAGACTGCCATATTAAATCAATCTTTTGATTAGGTTGGAAAAAGTGCATCACTGGTAACACCAACAGTTTACAGATCTTTCAATGCTCTAAATAAGAGAATTAAATATATATGAATAAAAGCTCATATATGTTCACATGTCATACAGTATAGTCAATAACTACTAGGGAAACAAATTTAGTATTGTTTACTGCTACTATCTGCCTTATATATGAAACTAGTTTTCGATAACTCAGTTACATAAAACATGGAAAGCTGAGACCATCCAAGTCTCTAAGATACATCAGAAGATATACTGGTTGTGTTTCTTCCCAAATCCACTCTTTCTTATGGTTAGTGAGAAGTTCAGTAGAAAGTAATGATAAAAATAAATTTCACTATTCTTAAGATTTGTATAATATTGATATATAAACACTGCATGTCTTTAGGGTCTTGATTCAGCAAAACACCCAGTCTTTTGCTGAAGTCCATCATTAGTCAGGATACCTTTACACCACTTGGTTAAACTTTATACTGTGTTGAAACTTGAGGCAAAGAATGGACTTGAGTGTTTTTCTGGACAGGTATAACTTGCTGATCCGAGACAGGAAACCTACCTTAAAGTCCAAACAAATTACTTTCCTGTTCCCAATTCAAATCAGGCATGACTCTTTTCATAGTAAAAATGCTGCAGAACCTCTTACAGCTCTTTCATTTTCCAGCTACTGACTTTAACCTCTTCTGTCTCATTGACTTCAGCCAAATCCCTTTACATGCTTTATAAACCTGAAAGTCAGAGAGCAAACTGCAATATACTTAATTGTATTATATGTTAACACACAAGGCACAATTATTATATTGTACCTAAATTCCCTTCAGTGTGGAGGAGGTTATTGGTACGTGGCTAGTATATTTTTAAAAATAACCCAAACCACTCTCTAAACATAAATGGTTCATGGTGTGAGATTTCACCATCATCTTCTGGCCTTCTTCCCTGCTGTTATAATTACCTTAACTCCTCACCCAATAATAAAACTCTCTGAACAAATCCTGTGCCTGCTATTAAGTAAAATTAAACTTTAGTACAGATTCTCTGCATTCTTTCTCCGCTTCAGCCATGGTGCTTGACAGTTTGCATGGTACAAATGGAACACACAAAGCCTTTAAGCCATCCCATATTAAGGAAAATGTAATTCAGAGTTTCTATTGCAGATGTGTTAAAATCAGCAAATTTTGATCAAAAGCAATACTAGTTTCTCCACTTCTGTAGAAAACTCACTGGTATAAGATAACAGAATCAGTCATGTAAACTTTTATATGCACTGTACTGGTTTGTTTCCTCCTGGATCTCATGCAAGTCCTTGTAAGGAGAAGGCAGCTCAGATTCCAGGTCTACTCTGTCCTAGATCTGTCTGAAATAGCCAGCAGGAGTGAAAAATGCAGGAATACATGTCTTAACTATCTATCCTCTAGCTACTCTATTAAAATCATCAAGTTCTTGATCTACCTGTGTGACTTTCAGCTTCTAAGTTGAGCTATGTTTCAGTCATCATCTCTCAAGGTTTTACCTTTTCTGCGGTAAGGGATAACTTGTATGCACCTACATTTAAAAACGCAGTATCACAGAGCAAAATATTAAGAAATATTAAATTTCTAACTCATCAGCTCACTTAGAATTAAGAAAGGTTATCTCATCTCCAAGCTAAGATGCTGAATACAGCTAGGAAAACCAATACAGAAAAGAAGGTGGATATTCATGAATACAATCAGCTAGCATCTCAGCTGTTTTCAGCTACTACAATACCACATAGAAGAAATTGTGGGAAATTTGTTAGGAGTTGCACTACATACATGTTTAATGGAATGCATTAACGTCCAAAAGTTTTAGTGTTTACTTGTTGGCACTTTTCTCAAGATCTTCTGATAAATAGAATAACTTAAAAACCCTTGAAAGTTTGTTCTTACATCAAAAGGGTGTCCATTCTGCAAAAGACACACAATTGTCAAGAATGTAACCCAGAGATTATAACCCCAGCTAAGCCAAATGCAAATTTGTGCTTAAATTTAGGCATAGGATAGTTCTGTTGACTTTGTTCACATGCTTAAAGTTAAGCATATGTTTTAACACTTTACTGGATTAGGGCCCATGTCAGCAAAATAAATTTCTTGGGAAGAGGTAATAAAAATGTAGCTTGCGGTGAGGGACAGCAGAGCCATTCACAGCTACAGAAGCTTTAAAACACTAGTGGTATTTATATATTTAAAGAAGAAATCAGGTGTTAAACAAAACACTTATTTTAGATAGCTATCTAATTAGTCTGCAGAAAAACACTTTCATTTTTCTTAATTTGATGAAAAACACTTTTTGCATTCTTGCATCCCCAAAACCAAATAAATCTACACATCAAGAAAATTGCAAGCACAAGATTCAAAAGCAGTTTTCCCACTGTTTAGTAACAGCTTGGCTGTTCTAGAGATACCATTGCATTCTCTGGAAAAGGGAACAGATGGGAAGCCAAGCCTTTTGAACACTAAGTTTCATCACACATATGCACCTTGATTTGCTCATTCAAGTGTATGTAATTGTATATAATTGCATATATACAACAAATGTCAGCTAACTGTTTTCTGTGCATTGATAAGTATTTATTTTTTATGCTAAGGACCTCTCTAAATATTTAGTATTGTACATCTAACCTTTGAAGGGAACTTAGATCATTTGCAAAACCAGAATGGATACAATTCTACTAGACAGTGTCTATGTTAATATTTTGTACAGGAAAACCTTTTTGATGTTAACAACAGCTGCAGTAAAGTATGAATTCTAGTGTAGATTTAGTTCCTGTGATGTTTTAAGTGCAGTTCTATCTGTCCCTGTTAAGAACAGCTCTCATACCAAGTTGCCAGTGCTCACAGCAGCTTACTCTGCACTAGAGCTTTGGCTCTTCCCAGTAGCAGAGCTGTATCCATGGGCAATCCTCTCACTAGTAACACAGAAAGTGTCTTAAACTCTCTCAATAAGTGTCATGTATTCCTTTAGCATTACTTCACACCTGAACCACCAGGCAATGCATATGCATTTTATATTCTACATTTTCAAAAGGAAAATCCTCCAGTCAAAAGACAAGATATAATAATTTGTTTCCAAGTTCACTTTTTCTCCCACCTTTAGTAGCCGTCTCCTTATAGCCAATCTTCTGAAGGAGACAGGGTTGCTGAGTATACAGCCTGCAAGTGTTTGTGCTTATCCCTCATTTCCAGCAACAGCTTCTGAGCCCATTAGACAGTTCCAGACAGATATTTTTGTAATTCTCAAGTTTTTCAGAAAGTAAGTGTCTGTGATGGAAAGAGAAACAGTAGCATCTCTGCAAAAAGGCTTAATAAAAATGGGTCTTCCCTCACCCTTATGACATATGAGAGAATCTACTGGAGAACCCAGACACAGAAAAAAACAGGTTTCATGACTCCACTGTTACCAATCTGCACTGGGATTCAAATCTCAGGATCCTCAATCCGCTTTTCATAGCTTATTTGCATAGTTCACTGCTCAAGTGAAGACCTGGTCAAGGGCCCAGTGCCCTACATAAAGAGTAAGTTCATTGACTGCATAAAATTTACGAGATCAAAGATGGGAATTAAAATTATTCCAGGAGAATGTTTTCTCTGGTAATCCTTATGAACAGTTATGGGGCTCTAATTAGTAGTTTGTCAACAAAAAAAATTCATTCTTCTTTCTACCTCTTATGCCAGATGTTGCCTGCCTTTTTCAAAATTCACCCTTTTACCCACACTTCTGGGGTCCTGCTTTGATTTCTGCAGTGATGGTAGCGATGTAGACAGATACCTTTGATCAGGGTAAAGTTTTCAGTAATTTTTAAAATTTCACACTTCTAGTAAAGCACTGTACTCCCTGTTCAGCTGGAAATAAGGACCATGGAACCCACTGCACATACCAGTCACATGTCACTTCCATAGTACACCTGTTACTTTCTACTGATGGGCAGGAGACTTGAGCCCAAATTGAAATTGTGTTGTGCAGGTTTTGTGTTGAGACAGTGGTGCAGAGAAGCCACAGCACTCACCTGTGCATAGACCAGAAGTGTGGGAAAAAGGAAAGTTTGATTTCTTGGCAATAGCAGCAAGACTGGGGCTAAATTAAGCTGATCAGATAAGCCAAGAAACCAGCCCCATATACCAGGCTAAGATATGAGATGGCCAGAATGACAGTTCAGATCCACCAACAGTTAACTCAGTGCCGAGTTTTTAATAGCTATAGTAATGGAACCATAAAAACTCCCAGCAGGCTGAGGTCTCCAGTTTGGGAGCTTTTTCCTAATGTACTACATATTTTAAAGCTTAATCATCAGCCCTTCTCCAAGCAGAACTCCTACCCATTTCAGTTAATCTTTGTCAGAATCAGTCCTGGTGCTGGGTAACAGGCTGCAGTTAGACTAAAAATTAAAACCAAGTTTCTAATCACAGAAATGAAGTTCTAAAATAGTCTTCCAACAGTAATGGAGGGTGAAAACCAGTTTCAAAATGGGATAAACCCCTATTATTACAGCCTGATGGAAATATGTTTAATCAGATGAGACCTTTGTGGTTCATTAAATATTCTAGCTACCAAAACCCAATACCTGATAGTCATCTGAAACTTATACATACATTGAGCTGCTACTGATTAAGATAATTATCACTGAGTATTTATTTTATTGAGAAATCACCCTCAGAAAAACTCAAGATTTAAACCACTGTTATTAACTTTTTTTTAATCGTGACTTGTCAGATTGCTTGTAAATATCTGATGCCCAGCAGCATAAAGAGATTTTGTTTTTAATTTAGAGAGTTTTATTTTTAGGAGTAATATTTCTATCCAGAAATCTCGCTATGGCACTACACACATGTTTTGTTCTAAATAATTAAATTACAAAAGCACCTGTGCATTCTCAAGGCAGTAAATATTCAAGAAGTGTGTTTCAAGTATGATTAATGCTCTTAGGATCTTTGTGGTTACAAATTAGTACTTTTAAATCTCAACTAGCTTCTACCCTTTAGCTTATAGAGGAGAGAAAACCTCCAAACTAAAATACAGAAAAGTCCCAGAAAAAAAAGTTAGGTTTTGGTTATTATTTCAATTATAGTTATCCTAACCCTGAAAAAAACCAGAAGATCACAGTGAAAGAAAAACAGGTGTGGAAAACAATTAAGATACAATGCTAAACTGCTGTAACTGAGACTCATAAGGTACCTGTGTAAAGAACAAGTAACACAGCATGCTAAACAAGAGGCCAGAAATGATTTATAAAGTGTCTAAAGTCAAGATACCCTAAGGTTTCCTTTTGGTTGTTCATCTGTGATAAATCATTTATTTAATTGATCCAAGTTTTAGTTTAAGAATATAAAAACCATTCATTTTGAGTCACAATTCCATCAACTTTAATCTACAGCCTGTATTTCTCATACCTGTGTCAATGGTAAGGGCTAGGCTGATCACTAATCCAGTGACAAATACTCTCTACTATCCTCTTGTCCCCCACTCCAGGAAGGAAAAACGGAATTAACGGAGAAAGAGGAAGACTTGTGGATTGGAAATGAGAACTTAAACTACTTTAATGAAAATAATAAAAATAAAATTAAATATATATACAAATATATTCAAAAGTAGTACCCAAAATCTCCTGATGGCAACTACTTTACCGTCACCACTGATGCTGTAGCAGAAGGACTCAGCAGCAGATGGAAATCAGAATTAGGGGCTGGATCCTGGAACTGGATTCAGGAACTCTTGGATTGAGATGAAGGAAGAATGCACAGTGCCCTGCAACAGCAGGGCTGGGCTTCTGATCCTCACGAGGAGAGTTACTCTTGGATCAGGATCAAAGGCAGAACAGACAAAACCCCATAGCAGGAGAGCTGGGCTTCTAACCCTCACAATGAGAGTTACCAGTCTACCAACCCAGAGAGCTCAGATGCTCAACCTTCTAGGAAGATGGAGGGCCCCAGCCTCTCCCTTTCTGTATTTGCTGTTAATTAGGTGCTAAATAGCTTAATCATGCACCTGCCTTGTGTAAGAGACCCCACGGCCCAAGTTTGGAGTGAAAGTTTCAGGGACTGACAGTTTTATGCTGAATAGACATATATGGAATGGAATACCTAGTTAGTCAGTTTAGGGTCATAATTCAAACCAGGACAACCTGTAGCATAAGTAAATTTGTAGTATGCATCTTAGATAATACAGCTTCAAAATACGAGTGACATAGACTGTGTGACCATGTAACTATGCAATATAACTGCAAGTGGTCTCTGTTTATTTTAGAGGTATGATGAGTTGTACAGGAAAATTATATATATGTAGTCACCCTGAAGCCACCTAGTGATGAAAAACAGTACCTGGTATCATTTCAGAATGGAATCAAATAGAAATGTTGTAAACAGGAGGAGGAAAAAGTTGCAGTGCATTGTGTAATTTGCTGCTGAAATGAAAGGACATGCTGTCATAGATGATGCAGTAAAATAATAGTGCAGAACATTAAAGCACAATGCACTACAATAAAAGAGTTGGCTTGCAGATAGTACATCTATATTTCCTGTCAGGTATTTCATATTGCAGTTGTCTTGCTAAAATTAAGAACTGTTTCATGCATATCTTGGGACAAACATTGCCTTATATTCATATTGATTTGTAACAATTCCTGGAAATTGTTCTAATCATCTTATAATAGAGGAATAATAAAAAGTGGGTAATTTTGAAATAGCAATAATTTGGTAGACTTTTAAAGAAAAAATGTGTTTATAACTTTGGTAAGGACTTTTATCAGTATTGTGGTGGTGCCACTTCTAGGCACTGAAATTATGCTGGAAAAACTATTGAACTATAGGTGGGTTGCAGTAGTCCTACCAGTTTACATATTATTAAGAGAATCCAGTGTCCTGCCTTTAAATATGTAGACAGGATAATCTGACTGTTTAAAAGTACACTTGAAATATTTTGCTGAGCACAGCTTCAGTGTCACCATAATATAGCTAGCAGAAATATTTTCTGTTCTGGTTAACTGGCCAAGCATTAAGTCAATACAGCTTTTAATATTTGTACTAGTAATATTAAATATTATTATTATATTAAATTATATTACATTAATATTATTATTATATTAAATAATGATAAATAGTTTAAAAAAACTTATTTAACAAATCAGTTATGAATTTTAAGAGGCTTCATTACTGTGGTTTCGGTACAAACAATAAACACTTTAAACACCACAAAGTCTGTGGTGCTCTAAGCATTACTTCCTGGTATAATACTAGCTAGAAAAGAATTTCAAATGTAAATCTGAAGGCTTTTGGTCATTGATCTCATGGAGCTGCCTAATGTAGATTGTAGTGAGGTCCTGTGTTCATGGCATAACCCCAGTTAGTATTAGGCAAAATTGTTAGGAGTATCATACTGGCAGCAATGTGTACTATGTCAGATCACTCTGTGCAAGGAGAAACTTTCCCATCTGGCTTATAATAACCTATGCAGAAGTAGAGGGAGGAACACAAGACTGCAGGAAGTACTAGACAGCAGTTTGTGATCCACAGATACCACCCCAGCTGGCTCTGCAGCCCATCCCCAAATAGACCCTTTATTAATCAAGATAATTTTATGGGCAGAGTTCTTTCATGTTACTACACAACACACAGTACCTGGACAACACGCCCCTTAAAAATAACCGGCTTTGGAGTGTGCAATCAACAGATACTGAAAGCAGTACAATGTGTCTTTTAATCACATTGCATAATGCAGAGCAGTTGTTGGCATGTTCTCTTAAGCAAGTACTGTTTCTGTTGCTGGCAAAGTAAATTGCAGCGAGGGGGAGAGGTAAAGCTGTCATCTTATTTTTATGGGAGAAACAAAGAACAAGAAGGGGCAAGCACTACTCCTTCCTGTCAGCAGTAGTGCCTGATATACTCTTAATAAAGGCATTTGTTGACCACTGTAATTCCTAACATTTTAATTCTGTAGGAAAATGCTCACCTGCAAAATATTTTTTCCTGTTGTGTTTAGAAAAATAATAATGTGCCATCCACCTAATTCTGGAGCCATTGCAAATATCTTAATTAAAAGGCAGGCATATTGCACAGTGTAGCAACGAAGAGATTTGTTAGAAACAAATCTATGTATAGAAAAAACTTTCAAAAATATAAAGAGTTGTAATATAAATAAAATATAAAAAATATAAAAAATAGAAAGAGAATTAGCTGGACAAAGGATGGGTCCTTCCCAAAGTGCAGAACAGGTTTCTTGGCACACATGAAGGAAACCCAGGCTGAACGAAGACACACTGGGAGCATGGAGCTATTGGCATTTGGCGTGTATACAACACAAACCATCCTGAAAACACAGAACACTCTCACCACCACAGCACTAAAATGCATCACAGAATTATTTGAAAATACAGAATGGTTCCATTGTAGGAACATTTTTTTCTCCTCCCCGATACTCTCGGCATAACATTTCTGTGTTGCATTAGACAAAATTCTAACTATTATTAGAATTCCTTTAGTTTCAAACATGCTTAAAACAAAAGAAATTAAAATTTCTGTTGATGTTTACTGGTTCATTTGTATAAGCATACTCTCCCTTGGCCAAGTTCTGCAATTATTAGATTTAAACTTATGAAAAAGCAACTCTCCTTATTATTTGTGCTTCTGTGTTTCTTTTTAAAACTCAAATCCTATGCCTTTTGACTGTGCAGGGTTTTTTTCTTATTCAAAGCTTATTAAAAGTGATTTCTAATATGAGCCAGATCTTTGTCATCCTTCACGTTTCAGGGGTTTTTTTGGAAAGTGCCTGGTTGACATGTGTTCTCACCTTCATGAAATGATCCTTTTCTAAAACAGGAAGAACTTCCGAGTAAATAATGTTATATTAGGCTTTATAAACAAGAGTAAAGCCAGAAAAATACAGAAAGTAATCTTGCTGTGCTCAGCGCTGGCTTTCAGAGTTCAGTGTGGCTCTAGATCAGTTTTATTGAAACCAGAGAAGAGCAACAAGGAAGGATTAGAATTCAAAAAATGAGGAAAAGATTGAAAGAGCTGCTGCTGTTTGATCAAGAGAAGAAAAGGCTGAATGCAGATAAAATAATAATCTTCAAATATGGAACTGTTGCTTAAAAACCAAGTTTCAGTTGCTGCAAGATTTGTGGCTAGACCGTCAGTGAACCTTTCTGAGCAGTGACTGCAACACAAGCATTGCAACAGCCAGGGGAGTTCACACAGTTCTGTCTTTGGAGACTTTTATAGACAGGTTAATGTATAAGCATCTATCAGGAATGCTGTAGGTTATATTTCATCCCATAGGAGGTAATAAAGAAACAAGTCACTATATTCTTTAATGTTATTTGGCATTAGTAATTATTATCTCATGCATTATCAGTAAGAAGGCTGGTCCATGAGTATTCCAGCTCCTGTATTCCAGTTTATATACAGAATATTGGAAAGGATCTCCTGGGCCATCTAGCTCAGGTCCCTGTTATCAGAATCAGCCCTGCAGTGTATAATTTACCAAGTTTAAATTTGTTTGTAAATTTATTTCTTAAAATGCTTCTCTTATTATCCTGACCAGGGGAGCTGTTCGAAATCTCTCTCCTCTGATGTTTAAAACTGAAGTTTTCAATGTAAATTTAGTTAGAGCATTTTATACTACTTCATTCTTGTGCCAGCACTGATTTTCACCTTAAATATATCCTGTCTTCCAGTGACAGCAATCCTATCCTCTCTTGTTTTTTAGGTTAAATATTTTTGGGTTTTTTTTTTTCTTTAGCTGGTTCCTTAGCCACCTTTCATTTTCACCTTTGCTGCATTAACTCTTCTTTTCCTTGATGTGTTTCTTTGACATCCAGACAGATTGGATCCAATGCTTTCCTTGTCAATAGGAAGATCAGTTGGTAAAGACATGTACCTCATCAGTATGGCATAATCGTATTCCTAAAGTATATACTGTGTTTTTTCTTGTTTTTGTTTTTTTTCTCAATATCTTCAATTACACTTCCTTCAATATTTACAAGCCTTGCATAGTGTTGAGACATGGTCAATGGATCCAACTGCTTATGTTGTAGTCTTACTTTTTCCTGATCATAGGCAGAGTATTTGCTGTTTATGCCCTTTCCTCACTATCTGACCAAGTCTCAGCTATTTATTCAAAATACTTACCTCTGGATTCCATTTCATGTGCCAGTTCTTCCAATATATGGGTTATTTAAATGTATTATCTCTGTCCCACCCTTCAAATGAGCAGATTCATATCTTTCAACTTTGCTGTCATCTCAGGTGTACTCATTTCCATTTTTTTGGTGTTAAACACCCTTCTCCTGAAACTGTATATTCCTCAGTAATTTAGAGGAATGCCATTTTTAACCTATACTTTCACTCTCTTTACTTGTTTCCATGCTCTATCTTCCCTCAAATTGTTAGTTATTGGCACTTATTTGACCTAGACAATATTCTCACCAGCTACATTTTGTGTGATAGCCTGCAGCGCTCACCAGAAAGGAGGCAACTAGGATGTGGAGTCCTCCTCAACCAGAGAGGGTCCAAGTTGTTCTTCCATGCATGCTTTGCTCACCCACTCCACTATGGGCAATTCTTGCACAGAGCTTCCTGCATCCCATGTGTTAGCCTGGGTTACTGCATAGTTCAAATAATAAAAAAAAAACCAAAACACACACAAACCATCTTGGGGCCAAAAATGGAAGAAGGAAGAAAGAACTTGTGTCTACAGCTCAGTATCAGGGTTTTGGGCAGAGGTAACTCTTGAGGTATGGCCCCAGGCTGTTGGTCAGAGGTGGTGTAGTACAAAGCACTGGCTGTCCATACCAGCTCTCCATGTCAGATGCAGACAGAGAGGAGCTCCAAGATGAGATTCACAACAAAATCATCCCAAGTGAATGGGAAATCCTGTGTCTCATTCGCATTTCCACACCTACTGATGGTGTGGGAGAGAAAACCCCCTGCTGTGGTGTGAATTAGTGTGCCTTTGGATGGAGAGGCAGATAAGGAAGCAGGTTGGGGAGTTTTGCAGGCTGCATAGCTACAGTTAGGCACCTAAATTCCCCTTTATCAAAATCTAAGTGCTTTGGTGCTTACAAAGTTACTCCTTTATCAACAATTTGCTAATGAAACCTGAGTCCAACAGAAATTAAAGAAAAGCTTTATGGCTGTGGACTACCTGACTTTTCTAATCACTTCAAACTCCCTAACCTCTGCTGCTTGCCTGTCTATAAAGGAGCAATAACAGTCTAGCAGAGTTTACGTAACTGCTACTCAATATTGCATTAAGCTTCCTTCATCTGACATGTAAAACTTCCACCTGCTCAGTCACCCAAGTCCTGACTTGAACTAACGACTCTTGATACTACAGTGCTATATTTGCTCCCAGCAGACTGATAACCAAGTGTACCAAGGAGTGCCTGATCCAATTTATTCTACAGCCTGAGAAGATAGTTGTTTTACAAAGACTGTTATCATCTAGCAGCAGGATCAGTTTAAGTTTGTTGCTCTCTAGAGAAGAAGGAAACCGCAAATACAGTGAGAAATCCATGTGCCATGGTGTTTTAAAATGTTAGACAGCCACTACTGTATCATTAACTGTAATTTTAAGCTTTGAAAATGCTGTCAATGAGCTTTGGTATTTTGTCATCACTGTACTATTTGTGAAAATCTGTTTCTCTCCATTGGCTTCTTTTTTCATCTCTGTGGTTGGCAGCCTTATTATTTGTTTTTCTGTCTAAGGGAAATTTTATAACTACTGGTAGAGAGCAAAATGTTGCTATGAAAAACACACAATTCCCCCCACCAACTACCTCTTCCTCTCTGTTTAAAAATGAATACTTTACCATGTAAATGAATACTATTCCCTCCCCCTCCCAATTTGTTCCAAAGGCAGCAGGAGCTTTTAAAAAGCTCTTTTGCTCTAAACTTACCACTGAGATAATTCTGAGATAACTGTGAAAAGTTTGCTTTTGTCCACCCGCTTCTTTTTTGCGCAGACATTTTCACAAATCTCCTGTTATCAGCAGTGCTGAGAGTAGAGCAACTATGGAGTCTCTAAAATGCAAGCAAAGCTGACTGGATTTTCAGTGATAAAGTGCAGGAATAAACAAAACATTGCAACATGCCTTAAAGACTCAATCCTACTCTTCATTTGAGTGTTTTCTTTGCATGATCGACAAAAAATAAATATTAAAAAGGCCAGCAAGTACAAAATATTCCTCTTTATTCCACTCAAGCAGAACAAGGCAGCTCATAGGCATTTTGTTTAAGCAGGCTTTCTAAAACTCTGGTTATCAGCAAGGCTTCCAAACTTCTAAATCTAGCAAATTTTGTTACTACCTTTCTGCTTATTTACAGATGTCCAATCCTCAATTTCTGCCTCTCCTTTCTTGCTGCTATAATCAGCTTTCTGGATGTTTCTTCACAACATACATCACAGCCTAACATACCACCTGTAATAGCTCTATCTGCTCCTAAACAATTTGTATGCAAAGAGAAATGAAGGAAGAGCTTCACATGAATGAGTCCAGTACATGAGGAGGGCCACAGAAATGATCAAGGGGCTGGAACATGCCTCCAATGAAGAAAGGCTGAAAGAGTTATTAAGCCTGGATAAGAGAAGGGTCTGGGGAGACTTTATTGCAGCCTTTCAGTACTTAAAAGAAAGTTGGAGACAGTCTTTTTAGCAGGGCCTGTTGTGGCAAGAGAAGGGGAAATGGTTTTAAACTAAAAGAGGGTATATTTAGACTACATACAAGGAAAAAATTTTTTGCAATGAGGGTGGTGAAACACTGGAGAAGGCTGCCCAGAGAGGTCATAGGTGCCCCATCCCTGCAAACACTGAAGGTCAGGTTGGAGAGGGCTCTGAGCAACCCAATCTAGTTTTATGTGTCCCTGCTCTTTGCAGATAGGGTTGGACTCTGTGACCTTCAAAGGTTCCTTCCAACCCAAATCATTCTATGATTCTATGATTTAAATGCAGTTTTGGCAGGGCAGAGATGCTGTAACATACAGGAGAAACATTTCCAGGGTTGTTGTGGTGATGAAGGAGACTTCATATTCTTTCATTCCTGGTAGAGGTCAGTTTTAGCTGACCTCTGCACTAGACACATTCCTGGCCACAGACCAGAAGATTCACAAGGAAAAGTGATCACAGCACTGGTGTGCTGAATTCAGCACATTTTTCTGAAAACAAGGCCCTTGAATGACCTACATAGTGAATTCAGGTTGAGGTTAGGTGGAAACAGCAGTGAAGATGCTCAGATATACCAAGGGACAGCTGTCCTGAGCAGCTAGCAGCTGAACTTGAGGGTCTACAGAAAACTAGAAATGCCTAGGGCTAAATATCAGGTGCTAAAAACCAAGGTGTGTTTGTGTATGGCTCATTAAATTCCGCTTCAATATTTGTTTAGATTTTTCTCTTTGTATGTTGCACTGTTCCAATGAGCAGCAGTTTTTTACCTAGATGGGGAAGAAGAGTGAGGTAGAAGGTGCTAGCATCACTGGCTTCGCCTGTCTCACCAGTCATTTACTGCCATGTGCTCAGGAGGGATTTGAGCCACAGTTGATGCCACAAGCGCAACAGTCCAGTCACCTGTGGATACCCTAAACTCAGCTTTACCAAGGAGCAAATGGATACTTCAGTTCTAATGTATAGCTAAATTAATAATGAAAAATAAGAGCAGAAACCCTACAGATGGCATAAGCCTATCCTTGAGAATTTGGTATAACCACTGCCATAGAGGCAACAATGTGAACAGAACGCATTGAGATTCCTCAGGGAGGTTGGATATCTTAGACACAGTGTCTCTGCTTATTGCTGAGTGCTTACAAGCTTTGGGTGTTAGTGAAAGAAATTGTCATCATTTGTAATGACAATTAGAAATTAGGACAAGAGGGAATGGGAGCAAGTTGGACCACAGGAGGTTTAGTATTAACACGAGGAGGAACTTCTTTACAGTAAGGGTGACAGAGCACTGGAACAGGCTGCCCAGGAGGGCTGTGGAGTCTCCTTCTCTGGAGACATTCAAGAGCTGCCTGGATGCATTCCTGTGTGACCTGGTCTAGGTGATCCTGCTCTGGCAGGGGGGTGGGACTAGATGATCTTTCTAGGTCACTTCCAACCCCTGACATACTGTGATATTGTGATACTGTAATGCCAATAAACCTCTCTGTCTCAGAGGTTTCTTCTGCCTCTAAAATCCATCACAATAGATGTATTCTGATGCCAACATGGTGGAAAACCTTTCCCTTAGCAATAGAAACTGTCCTTGAACTGTGAGAGAAACAAGCTCTTAAGGCTTTATTCAGCCTCTATGCTTATGTAATATAATAAAACATCTGTTCATTACATTTTCACTTCTAATCTGAGAGATCAAGCATGAGTTTTTGAAATTGTGAGAGGAATGAAAGCAAAAGATGAAACTTCTTGATTCATCCAGTGCCTCACAAAATACATTCACCACAGTGCAGCCCAACATTGCTATTATAAGCAGACAGCTCTGCCTCTTCCAGGGTGCAAGTGATGACAGATATGCAAGGTGGGATATGAAAATACCCAAGAAAATTCAAAAATACAGAAGTTCAGGAAAAATGAGAAGGCACATGCTGAAAATGACACAAACTCACATGCCTGAGTGGTAGATTTCATCTTCAGAGCTCTAATTTAGGTTACTAGGTTGGCAATACCCTAGGTAACCACACAATATTCTATTCTCAAAGTTCTACCCTGGTTCTCAGGAAGCATATGAACAACTAGCAGATAGGATTAAAACAAATAATATATGATGAAATGCCAACTTACTCTGTTTGTATTAGCAAGAACTTGATAAAGAAAGATTTTATCTTGTTAGAAGAACAGTTTTGTGCTCAAGTTATTTCTAAACTGTGAAATGTATCTGCATTCCATAATGAATGTGTGTAACCAAAGGCCAGAATGAGTATTTAAGGGAGAAAGACATAAATGCAGCAGTGTGAAAAAAGGGACTGAGGAATCAGAAAGAGAGTTTGTGCTCCATTTCTAGAAGCACAATGAAACTAAGTGCTTTGCATGACCTACCCCATCAATAGCTTAAAAATATTAGGAGAAGAGCATTCTTTTTGTGCACATGACCTTTTCAGCAGCATGGCAAATAAAATAAATAAAGAGAATAGGCCAACCTCAGAGGTGGGTTTATATTTAAACGCAAAGTTTACATTCAAGTTTCTAGGAGAAGAGTTGGAACAATGTGGACTAAACTTGGATCTTCTCATTCTCTTAAGATCAAATTGCACAGTATTTTTAGACTTCTAGTACTGTACATGTTTTGACCCAAAATGTAGTTAAAGATTTTGTCTTGGATCTATTGTGAATTGTTAACACTTGACATTCTAAAAACTGGGGCTGGCATAGACTTTCACAGACTTAAACCCACAACTGGAGTGGGACTCTTGGTTGCTTTTTTTTCTTTTCAGTAAACACAGATTTATAATGTGCCAAAACTCTACAGATCCCTTCAATCAGAAGTCAAGGGGGAGGCTTTAAAAACATTCTAGGTTTTTTTATTTGAGCCACCTCATAGCTTTTTGTGCAGGCATTCCTTCCCAGCAAATAGCACAAGAGCTAGCATGCTGAACAAATAAATATACAAAGGTTACTAAAAGTATAACTCTTTCCCTTCAAGCAGTGTCCTTCTACCTTGCATGCAAACACTGCAGGTTTAGATTGCAAGCATAATTTAATTCCCTCAAACTAAACCAAACCAACCCCGTAAGGATTAAAAAAAAAAAGATTATTGTGTCATGGCAACTTGTTTCATGTTTGAGCTTACTGAAGATCAGAACTCTCACAAAATAATTTCTGTTTGTTGAGACATTCAGTTAGATCTCTCCTTAACATCCACAAGGGGCTCCTGTGCATCCCAAACCCTCCACAAGGAAAGACATGAAGATTGCTCATGAGAAACACCAAGTTCATTTTGTGAGATTTTATGACTTGTAGCCAGTTCCTAATAATTGTTCCTAACCCTAATGGCCTCTTGTTCAGTGCTCTGGTTGTGTACGTGAGGTGAACATGACTTAATAAGGTAAACAGTCTTGTGCAATAAGGTAAGTCTTTTTCTCTAACCTTAAATATGTAAGGCAGACTTCATGTCTTCAAAAGTGAAAAAAACAAACAGCTCTCATGGAAGAGCTGCTTTGGAAATGCTTTTTGCTAGTGCACCTCAGGCTTCATTCACACTGTTACAAAGACGCACCTCTCAGTCTCAAATGCCAAGCTACCTTTTTCATAACTGCCATTTATGAAGCAGGTAAACACATCCGAAGAATTAAAACCACCTGCCAGTTACCATAAGTGGACTGGTTCACTCTAGCCGAAAGATGAATTTTTGTGCCATAAAAATTACGTATTTTTGGGCTCCCAAGAACTACAACAGCAGTCTTCAGCTTTCAAAAAGAAAAAAAGGGAGAGCAAAAAAGAAATAGAAGCACCCTCAATGCAGTATTTCACAACACCATATCCGTACACAAGCTTCATAGCCAGTCCAAGTCCAGTGATAAGGGCTGAGCTGTAATGTACTCTGCATCATCATGCAGCAAAGGCTACTTCCCTGTGTGCACGTCTGCAGCCAGGCCAGCTGCTTCTTCTGTGCCAACTCCTATCCCAGCTTGCATAGGAAGGGAGGTGAATAGGTTAAGCCTCTATTTCCACTGCTACTTTTCAGGTCATACAATATTTTTTTGGTCTTAATTAAGTTTTTCTTTCCCTAGCAAATCTTGGCTTCTTTTTGTATGTTGTTTACAAACAGAATTAAATCTTTGGAAAATATATTTTTGTAGAGCCTAAAACACACATGATTAGAAGAATCTGACCCAGAATGTAATATTTCATGTGGAACTGATAAAAGCAAACTCTTTTTGCCTATTTTTCCTCTGTGAAAGTGGTATTAGAGATGCATTAGATGTGAAGAGGTGTTAAAGATTCTTTATGTACTACCTAAGGAATATTTACCATATTCTCTTTCTCCAAGGAGGGCAGTAGCATTCCCTCCTCAAGTCGACTTGTTTGGGTGATGGACATCACTGACAGGGCAGGCATGATCAGCAGAGAAAATTCTCTATTACAGCAGTCACCTGATGCAATACATCCAATGATTGCCTTGGGGATGATGACTGTATACACAGGAAATCCTTAGCCTTTAGGGTTTGTCATTACATTTTCCCCTGAAACCAGAACTGAAAGCAGCCCCAGTTATCAGGAACTTTTTTAAGTTGACCCTATGATCTAGTAATTCAGAGTGTTTCTCTTGGACCTGAAATGCATTAGTAATATGTCAGGAGATCAGGTATATAAATAAAACCTACACTTTTACTTTTTTCCGTATTCATTTTTATACTGCAAATTTTCACAGTAAGGACTGGTAGAGGATTGCCATAATGCAGCACAGCCATTCAGAAAAAGTGGTAACACTGATTAAGCGCAAGAGGTTATAAAATGTAACCTATTTTTCACCTATCAGCTAAGAGAAAATACTGCCACTATCATCTTGGGACAGATTTCTCATCTCCTTTGACATGTTAGCTTTGTTCAGTGATTTCTTGCTCTACTTTCTTTACATAAATTTTCTGTTTCATTTATTCTCTCACCTTGTATATTTCCCAAGGCTCAAGCTACTTATTCCTCTTTTAACCAACAGAAATATTAATTTTACTTTCATTCTCCATTTGTCTTCTGTTGACAACTTCTTTTTTTGCTGCTTTATTTCCTACTTCCCATTTCTTTATCTCAGTTTCTGACCTTTGTTTCTGCCTTATCTTGATCTGTGATCTTGGCTTCTTTTTCCTCTCTCACTCCTTGTTTTCACAGCCTCTCTTCTTCACTTTAACACAGTCCTCTGTCACTACAAATAGCCCACTAAACTTTTGGTAGCTGTGTGGTTTTGCACTCCTTCCTTCACATCCCCACGCCTTGGGCTATCTTGGCGGTCTCCTCCATTCTCCATGACTAATTCAAACGCACGATCACTTTGGGCTCTTAAACGTGCTAAGGTTCTGAAAGTGCCCATAATGAAAAACTCCTTCAGCTTTTCCTCTTCTAAAGAATGCAGTTTTTGCCTGTCAGAGTGGTCTTTAAATCTGTGAGTGCATAGATGGCCTGCTCCATGATCTCCTGCACTGTGCTGTCAGAAGTTTCTCCTCAAATGCTACCTGTGAGTGAGTCTTGCATTCAAAGGAATGTATGAGAAACTCACACTTGCCCCCCAGCTGAGATTATCTGGAGTTTCTGATCCATATAGACTAAGCAGTAGCTGTGAATAATCTAGTTGATAGTTCACATCAGTTCTCTCTCTCTCTGAAATCCACAAAGTCATCTATTTGGGTTTGTCCACCTGCTGTCTCATTGTGTCTTCCAGCCCTGAACTCCCTGGGAAAGGCTGCATGGTGCCTGGCCACAACCAGCTCCCAGCTCTCAGGGCTCCCCAGACACTCCTGCAGCATCCCTACTACTATGATTAGAAATCCTCGTCACTATTTTGTCACCATGTTCATCTCAGCTATTCAGAAATGAAGGCCACCCCAAGAAGAATTTCTAGGCCCCAATTCAGTCCTTTGAACTCAGTGTAAATACAGCAGGGTTTGAGTGAGAGCTGGATCTAATCCTTAATCAGTCAGTGAGCACAGTAGTATGGCTAAGTATAGTAACCACTTAGTTTACAGTACAGTGACCCAATAATTATGCAAGATACTGTATGCACTTATCTAGCCTGTACCATTCAGAGCACTTGCCAATAACACATGAGCACATTTCATTATCTTCTTCCCTGGCTCAGGGCTCTTTATAAACAGTCTGTTTTCTCCCAAGATCACTGGAGCTATAGCACAGAGCACTGTCTAGGTATATTTAACCCCACAGATCATTCCAACATGCTTCTTTAAAAGAAGATCATATTGTTTTTCCTGCTTTCCATTTTTGAAAGGCTAGGCTTTGGCCAGAGGGTACTCCACATATCTGGCTGCAAATAGACTGCTTGGAGCCAAGCAATGTGGTGCCTTGACTAATTTCAGCATTCACTTAAGCTAAATTATTTATGATACTCTCTGCATAGGCCTTTCTCTGTTGTTGTTTTAATGTTGTAATCTCAGCCAGAATAAAAGGATAATTTGCATGCATTTTCAGCTACTGCAGTAGCTCACACATGGCTCTGAAGACTGAAGCCAACTACAATATATTCAAAGACTGAACTGAGTGGCCAGAAAAAGGAAATTTTGACATGCCAGTAAATCATGTCCCTACTGGTGAAAAAGTTGAACATAATTACATAAGCAGCTGAAAAAACATCAGAAACATTTTCCTATGATACAGTTATTCACTTGTATCAAAAGCTCATCACCTTTGCTGCGTAACATAAACCTGAAGGATGTTAAGCTGAGAATTGTCTATTTTCACCTCTGAGCTGGTATTATGATTCCAAGTACATTGCCAGCAGAGCGTGACTCTATAGTAGTGAGAATGTAAAACACAGCAGCCAGGGGGAAGAAATACTAGAGTGTTTTTAAGGAACCTTCTGGTTTCCAGTGGGCACAAGACACAAGAGATAAGAAACAGAATAAAAGTTACAAGGGAATGCAGAGCAGAGTTAGGTACTCACTGTTTCACTGGCTGGTGGCTTGCCAAAGAAAACAACAGAAGTGGGGATTAGGGCTTGTGACGAGCACATTAAAGCAGGGCTACCTATTCCTTGCCTTTTCTCCTCTAAAAAGCTGCCATGTGAGGAGAAACATTCCTTTTATTATTTATGGGGACAGTCACTCTTGTTTATTATGCTCATGTTACTATGCTACATGCCAAGTACAAGCCCTCTTTTTCAGAGAGGTTTCTTTTTGTACAGAGGGAAAAAACCAACAACACCCACTTCCCCACACAACTCTGTTTGCAGGATTACTGAGGAAATTAAAGCCAGGGCAGAGAAAGGAGGTCTTTCTACATAGCTGTGATTTTGCTTAGAAAGGCATTAGGAGCAGAGCACTGCAGTGACCTGACACTATCGTGCTCTGAGGGATTAGCAGGAGATCTGCCTCAGGAGTGTTCCTGCATGCCCCAGCAGTGCTCAGGCACCCACATCCCTCAAGAGCCCAAGAAACAGAGGACTCATAGCAGAGTCTATTGTTGTTTGGTTGTTTTGGTTAAACAACCAAAAATCTGAACATTGGTGTTTGTGCAGCCTGTAGGAGATAGATATTTCCCCCCGCTCTGGATTGGGAACAACGTCGATGGAAAGGAAATGAAAACAAGTTTATTCTTCACCTCTCCCTCTTTTTATTTTTTTTTTTTCAAGGCAGCTGAAGGACAGCTGACCTATTTTCTGAGTTCAGCAACACAGGAGGGTCCCTAGCACCTGATCACTTCTTTGTGCCTGTCACATGAAGCATGTTTAATACTGAAAGGCCTGGCCCTGGTCAGCAGTTGCAAAGGAGGAAACTCTTGGCTGCTCTTGGACTGTGGCCTTTGTACTGAATGCAGGCAAGGATTTGAAATAATCTATTGAATGCAAAGCAAATCCCAAGGCAGAAGGAAGGGAAAACAGGCAATAGTACTTTCTATGGTAGATGGCAGTGGATTTACCACCTGGCAGTTCACAAACTGCCTACAGCTGGGGGAAATTGCTAGTTCAATTCTCCCGTGTTTAGAGTGATTACTGGTACTAGTTCATAGGCTTAATTTCATACCTTAGAATTCTTCTCCACTAACAAAACCAAAACAATCACACAGAAAATAGCGCAGTAAAAATCCCTTCCAAAAACACAGAATATAAAAATGCATTTTTAAAACCAAGAACCTTCACTCATTGTATCTTCAGGTGATTTTTTTTTTAATTTTTGACTGAGTTATACACAGAAAGACCTTATTCTAGAAAATGAATATGTTGTGTTTTATGGAAGGAAGAGAACTCTTTCTTCTTTCCTAGTGGAGTTTTTAAAGAAGATCCTGACGAACACTCCTTGAGTGTATGATCTAGAAATTAGATATTTTGATATGGGAGAAAGCAGAAAGACAATAGATTTGCTGTGGGGACATGAAAACCTGACTCAATTGGATAGTGAGAAAGTGCAGTTCTCTCCACCTAGAAGACTGAGGTAAGTAGGAAGCTCCAGACCTCAGCACTGTAGCTCCCACAGAGAGGCTTGGTTCTGCCAGAAGGGGATAAGAGAGTGAACACATAACAAGAATAAAAAAGATTCCTGTCTCACACGTAATTTTTCAGATTTTATCCTTAAAATACAGGCTACAGCAACTTAGTTCCCTTTCAGAAACTGCTTATTGCTTCAGGATAGCCTTACAAGATGATGAGCAAACATTTTCCTGTTTATGAGCAACATAAGTACCCTGTGACAAGAGCAATACTTCAGTTAGAGTCCTTTTTTCTTTATTGGCATGATCTAACTTACAGGACAATTCCCAACAGCCAAAAGAAATATAACATAACAAAATGTATTCTAGCAAATAGCTTTTTTTTTTTCACTGTTGAGACTGCTAATATAAACACTGTAAGCAAAATACAGGTTTAACTTACCAATTTACTCTTGCTTGCAGTAAGTTGCTGAGCTTGCTTGGATTTCATCCTTAATATGGCATTAATAGTTGTTGCAAATAATGGATTTAATACGTTCTTAATGCATTATTGAATCAAAAAATATTATAACTTTTCATGCTCTTTCAGACTTGTTTTGACGAACTTTGCAGTCTGAACATGGATGTTTTATTTCCAGTATTCTCATAAAGGGGCAGAAATCATGGTTATGTTACAAACAAAACTTCCAATATATGGCAATGCAATACTGCTCTCCTAGTCCCTATATGATCCTGTGAGTCCACTGCAGAATATCTTTGCTGATTTTACTGCCTGTTAAGTATATTTTCTCTGTCACTGAGATTGTCCATTTAACTAAATTTACATCTTGCTCTGCAACTACTTCATTATTTAAACTTTTATAATCATGCTTGCCAATGATTGTCTTCACATCTCTAATTTGTTAATTAACATTTATTGCATACCTGATTATATTTTACTCATTATTGGCTTATTTTACTTTAAATAAGCCATAAACAGTTTTTACTAGTTATTATCAGTTTAGCTCGTTACAGGATTAATGTTATGCCATTGTTGACATAAAATTACAGTTACTAATTCACTTTATACCCTTCAGCCTCACCTCCATGGCAGGCACAGGGTTATTCTCCCACTGTTAGTATCTCTGATAGCACAACCTTGCACAAGCCAGATATTATCCAGCAGGTTTAGAGATGAATTACGTTCCAAAGCTCTCTTTTGCATCATCATCATCTTCTTCTTTCATCCCCTCACTGTCCTCACCTAATGAATGTCAAACTGAGCCCATTAGCTTCAAGGGAATTACTTTTACTTATAGTGAGAGACGTCTGGGCTTCGTGAGCTCTGCCCTGCTGCTGCATCCTGACAGGCACAGCTCACTCCAGTGAACTGGCAGCCTCGGTTTTTTTACTCCTTCATTTTCTCCTACTTTAGGCTTACTTTTGGCTTCCTCCTCTTGTTGTTGGTTCAGGTGCTACTGGCTGAGCCTTCCCAATCCCATCCAGTGCTTCTTTTACTGCAAAGCCTTTGATCCCCTCTGTGCTACTCTGTCCTGAACCTGCATTCCTTCCACTCGACAACTTCATAACATTTTTAGCCACTGTCTTCTGATAGAAGGTGTCTGCAGCCTCTTAATACCTTCCTCTCAACCTCAGTATATTTATAAAACCCACAGATTTCATTTCTGGTGTACTAGCCGAGATTTTTTTTCCTCCAAGTGACTAGACCATCTCACATGGAAGGAGCGAGTAGGTGAGGAAATCTCTTTTTCCTTCCTCAGTGGACCTGAAGTCTTCCTTCCTTTCATTAAATTTCATCAGTCTTCTCACAGTCCCTCTGCACTCTTGAAACAGTACAAGATCACACACTTCTCAGAGCCCTCCAAAACCCTTCCTTCCAAACTTTATCCACTGCCATAGACTTCAAATCCATATGATTTCTTGCCTTATCAAACCCTCTCCCTTTGCTGCTCCCCCTTTGGTGGCTCCTCCTGAAGGCCCCAGTATGGAAGAATTGCACCTAGGCCCCCAGCACAGTGGCTGTACCTTGTCCTGCCAGCCTAGGGCCCTGTGTCTGGAAATGGTGTGACACACAGTGGGGTGGCCACCAAACTCTGTATATATGCAACTGTCAGGCCCCAAACTGGGCAACCAAGTGGGGAACTGCTCACACACCCCAGACCTGCAATCTGAAGGTACAGGATAAACCTTCTCCAGAACCCAGTTAGTGACCATTTCTGGAGGATTAACAAAGCCTTTATTTTGTCTGAGGAATGCCCCTTCCTCTTCTAAGAAAAATTAATATACCAGTGTCCACAGCATGCAGATCTGAGTCCTCCAAACTATCTTTGCCTGCAGGTCTTCAAAATCCAACTTGGTTGCATTTGCTTACAACACACACCCCAAAGTCTGGATGTGATTTTATTGTGTCACTCTCCTAGCTCCAGGTAGGTTGACTGTGTAGTGGGAGTGTAAAGTCTTGGTGGGAGAAATAATATCAGCTCATCTCTTCGTAAATCGTTCTGCAGAGTGTAGTTGTGGTCATCGTGGGGAGGCTCTGGGCACCACTACAGTACTAATAAATGATTTGGGATAATAAAAATAAAGGAATAAACTAAAACCAAATAGCAGCAGCAGGAGTTGGCAAGAGCCAAGAAACTTGAATGTTTTCTTTTCTTTGACGTTTTAGTAAAGTTAGTAAAAAACTTGTATATGAGAAATCTTTTCCAGCAGAAAATGCCTCTTTATTTTCCCCAGAGTGAAAATTCACCAACAGAAACACAAAAGTTTCTACAACACCATAGTCAAATTTACTCAATAAACATATCCACAGGTATTTTCACTTACTGAAAGAAACCATTTTAGGCAAATTCAAACATTTGATAGGAATTCAAAGAGGATTCTTTAAAACGTTTAATAAAAAAGCTATGAAAGTGCTGAAGAAACCTCAAAAATGAATCATTTTGAATACTGTCATACAGATCTAGCTGTACAATTTCTGCTAAAAAAATTGTAACCTATTTGCATATATTAAACATGTGAGAGTATGCATGTATTCTTATGTGAGTATAAATACATACTTCTGTGTGCTTAACTGTTTCATGGCCTTAGAAACATGTATGACCTTCTCAGGTGCCAACCAGAGCCCTTGCTCTGAAGCAAAATTTCTTGAAAGACTGTACTTTTTAGGCACATTATGACTATCCAGGGGTATACAGAGCTCAAATGGGTTGTTATTTGTCAAAAGTTCATCTGTCTTGAAATGGAAATAGGAAATGCTTTGCTATGTTGAAACACAAGCTACTGGGAGCTTTTCTTACAGCCAAACTGTGTGACAGCCACCCAGCAGCCAGCTGCTTCTCTATTGGAGTGCTGCTTTTGCTCCTGAGATGCAATAGGTCACTGGCTTTGAAGAGTTTCACATTTCCACCTTGAGTGAAGCAATAACATTTCCTTGTTATAAATAATGTCATTGTAATTTGGATGTAAATTAAGGACCCTTATGATTAGTTTCTAGTATTTGTTCTGTATCCCCAAAGGAATAAAAGAACCTGGTAAGGAAAACAGGTATCCAATGCACGACTCTTCTGTTGTTTGAATGATGTTCCTATTACTTCTAAAGACTGTAGAAAACATAACCTGTGCATCTGTGTTTAGTCTCATTATGCCTGACACTACTTCTCAACTTTATGCAATGTTAAAACCTGCTGATTCTTTGGAAAACTTATTTCTTATCTGATTACATTGTAGACTGTTACTTAGCTCACCTAATCTGTGCAAGCTTGGGCAGTATGAGTATCTGTACCTGTTAGTCTGATCCAGTATCCTCTTTCTTATCATGAACCATAGCAGATGCCTAGAGACAGAGCAGAAGCAGTATGGACAGGGTGATTCTTTTTCTGACATGTTTATCAAGCAAGTAGGGGGTTTCTGGAGCAGGAGATGGCCTCTGGATTGCTGCATTAATAGGTCTTGATTGAGCTATTTTTATAAACTGCCCAATATTTTCTTATGAATGAATTTATTCTTTTGACTGCTGTGGTATCTTGCAGGAACAACTTCTACAGCTTCATTGTGCTCCGTGTGTGTTGACTTAAACCTGATGCCTGATCATTCAGATGACACTTAGTCTTTCTGATATAAGGCATAATGAATAGCTATTGCATAACCTCACAATCTCTCCTTTCATCTCCTATTCATCTCTCCAATCAACTCCAGCAGAGATGGTCTTTTGCATAGGGAAACCAGGTTGCCACATATTCTACACATACATTAAAAAGGGCATTTTAAGGCTATGCCCTCATTTTTGAGAAGTTAAAGTGTAAGATTAGGAGATAGGACCTAATTATCATGTGACTTTCTTGTAACCATTACTTTGAACTGGAGCCTCTTGGACTGTTTTTGAAGGGCTTCCTCACTGGGTAATTTACCAGGAGATCAGGTTATTTCAGAGACTTTGAACTTGATAAAGTAACCCCTAAAAGAAAAGCTAAGTTTCATTGCCACTATTATGCTACACAGAACCTAGGGGAAACCCAGGCAAAAGGCCTGGATGCAGCCACCTCATTCCAGGGCAGACAAAACCTGAGCAGTGTGAATTTGAGTCAGCCTCCAGCAATTGGCTGTGGAATTATAATCTTAACTTAGAGTTATCACACCATTTGTACATAACAAGAAGATATGCTTTGTGTCTTTACAGCCTTTCAGGAAAGACTCTTAAAGCAATTTATGAACATTGAGTTTCCAGGGAGCCCAGTGAAATTCCTGTGAAGAGTTCTGGAGATGAATGAAGTAATGTGCTGTAAGTTTAAAGTACTCATTCATCATCACACAAGTTATTCAGCAGCAGAAGCTCAAAACCCAGAAGCCTTTCAGATGCTTGGTAAGCCTGTAATAAATGTAATGAGATGACAGAGGGTTCCTGAGGCAGGGGCCAGGAGCTGATAAGGCAAGAGTTGCATTCCAGCCTCCTATCTCATGTTTACTTCAATCTGATCACTGGGCAGCATTCTTTCCAGTGGAAGGAGTAAAGTGGGAATCTCCTTTCCTTCCTTCTGGGGAGCTAGGCTCCATTTCTGGGCAGAACATGAAGGTTTACCTTATCAGGAGAAATTCCCGTGCAGCACAGCCTGACAAACAGCTTGGCTGTGTGCAACGTGTATTTGTGCACCGCAGTGAGAGGAAGAGCTGGTGAAAGGTGCACTACGCTGCAAAATCTTGGGGCCAGATAATGCTGTAATGACAACACCAACAAGTCTGAATGGTCTGGGAACTTTGATGAGCTGTAATGGAGCTCTCCCATTGGGATGATGTGGTGACAGAGGTTGCATGGTCTGCATAGTTCAGAGCATTCCCCAGTACCTCAGCCTGTGCCAAACAAACAACAGAAGTTTTAAACTCTCTGGAAAGTGCTTCCCATGTCAAAGTCACTGGTCAGGGTTTCCCACTCTGTTGTGTGAATGCAGGAAGGGATGGCAGCTCCTGCTGATAGCAGGAGTAAGTCCCAGCCCTGTGAGGAATTGTTTTTCTCAGGGTTATCAGGAAATGTTAGCAAAGGCATCAACAGCGTTGCACCCTGGAAAGGCCTGAGGCAAAGGACATGCTGGTGCTAATATGTTCAGAACAACATTGTCAGCTCCTCAGAGTGCAGGAGGTGCTGGGTGCCAGGAGTCTCAGGACATTAGTAAGAGGATGGGAAGGCACTCACCAGCACAGCCTCTGACCATGGGGCCCTATGGTCAGGATTGCTGCACCTCTACGTTGCTTTGTCACCTGGGTGAGTTTGGTTAGCAACTATGGCATTAGTGTTACCAGCACCTCTCTGGTTCATCTGGCACCTTTGTTGACAGAGTCCTGAGGGAGAATGAGAAAATAAAGGTGCCTTGAAGCTTTACTACTTTTCTCTCAGAGGTGGAGCCATGTGAGATCCAAATATCCTCTGACAGGGCAGCCTGGGGAAGCTTCTCTCACAGCTACACTTGCTGTATATGCCTTGGAGGTGCCCAAAGGAATTCAATCTCCCTCTGGCTCCTTTAATAAATGTTATTTCCAATGCAAACAATTCAAAAGAAAAATTTTTGGAGTGCAGGTTTAGCTAGGGAAGAACAAAACACTCAAATAGAAGGGAAGTCCTGAGATGCACTCTGTGTGCAATGGATCCAGCTGGCTTGGTTAATCTCACTCTAGCCATAATCTACAAGAGCTTTTGCTCAGCTGGGAGGAAACTCTCCTGCTTGAACCTCTGTTCCAGCTCTTTTTCAGAATCAGGGCTGGAAGATCCCCTGCCTGCATCATGTCATACTGCAGAGTCACATCTGCCCATCCTGTATCTAAATAAGTTCCTGAATCAACTACAGTGTCCCAATCAGAAAGGAATGATGTTTTGGTTCAATGAATGCATAAGATTTTGCTACTTTACGGATTTTTTGTCAGTTCATCTCTGTGGGATGGGGGGCCTAAATTTTCATCTCTATTTGAGACCGTGCAAAGATTGGACTTGATTTCAGCAGGAGCCTCTGGGCTCCTGTAATGTTAATAATGAACAATTAGGCACATTGGGAAGGGCAAATAATAGTTTTTCTATCAAGTTGTAAAGTGGTATTTGTCAGGCAGCTAGGAACTTTCCAAATGTAGAGCATTTTGTCTACAGGTGAGATGCTCCATAAGCAGTGACAACCGCATATTCCTAATACCTTTTGCAAAACTTTCCAATATCATCTGTTAAGAAGTGTCTGGAAAATCCACCTTAAAAATCTACACCAGTGAAATTGCCTGCCAAGATGCAGCTTCCCGATCCTTCCATTATAAAGAAATTTGCTTATGGTGCAATTTATGTAGGCTCCATATTCCAGCAAAAATACATCAAGTGGTATCAGGTTACCAGAATCAGTCCTAAAGCAACTGTTTCCTAGTGAGGGAGGGAAAAAAAAGGCAGCAGCAGCTTGCTTCACATTCAGTAAGTTGCTGAGACACAGAGCTCTCAGGAACATGAAAAATGAGGGTTTTTTTTTCTTATGAAAACCTAATACAGTAACTAAAAGCAGAGGAAACACCCATTTTTCAAAACTGAACCATAATCAATTTTCCATCAAGGACGGTGTCTCCAGACAGCAGTCAATCAGCTACAAAAAACAACAACAATTATAATACTCTTCCCTCTTTGATAGATTTCTTGGAAAATATATTATCTCTAAATCTTCAAATGCTAGAAAACCTCTTGGTTGGAGGTACTTTATGGCCAAAATGTTTTGACCCTCTGTTTGGGGTTGAAGAGGCTCCTTGAAAGAAGAACTAATACTACAACCTCCCACTCACTACAGATAAGCTTGTGTTCCGACTTCCAGCAGAAACTCACATTTCAAAGACGTGATTTGAAATGAAAATAAAGAAAGGGTTTTCATCTTTGGTGAATTGCTTAGGTTTTTCTGTAAGGGAAGCAAGTATTAGCAGGAGCCAATGCAGCTGCTACAAGCTACACAGATGCATGAAGCAAAACTAAACCACATGTTTAATCAGTGAGAGTTAGAATAGTTTCACTAGAATCCACAATCATACACTCATCAGCTGAAAACACCAATTTTTATAAGGGGATTTTTTCCCTTACTTTCTCCTACTTACCTGGAGCAGAAACAGCACCCACTGAACAAAGTTTGAGCCCAGATAATTCCTTATTTCAGAGGTTAACCTAACTATGAGTAGAGCACTTTTACACAAAATGGAAGTGACCTACTTAATGTCTGTGACTCATTTTCCTCTTTCTTTAGGATAGCAATTATCTGCCATGCCCCCATTCCTCCCACCTCTAAATGAAGGGATCTCGTTCTGCTGAGCATGTGTGTAACAAACTGCAAAGCATTGCAAAATGTGCTCTGGAAACAAGGGTGAGCCTGAAGTACCTGGATCTACATAAAATTTCAGTTTTACAGGAGTCTTATTTTGGCAAACACTAACGCTGTAGAGTTACATAGCTGGGTATTATATTTTCTTACAGGTTAAATCCAGGCAGGCACATGCTTGTTAAGAACATTTAAAAAAATTAGACCTGCAGAAGATACTGGCTTGTCTACTTTCTTAATTGCTGTGATCACCTGCCTCCATTCCTTGACTTATCAAGCTGTAGGAACAAGGTGATCATGAAGAGGTGACACCCATGTGAGGAATTTCACTTACATACTGACAATGAAAATTGAACTTTCAGAGTTGATGCTGCATTATGAGTTTGGATAAATGTGAGTACGAGTGTGACACTGATTGTTTGATCTTTTATTTCTGCAAAACATGAACAAGGCTGCATCTTGCTTGTGCTGCCCAGGCTTGCTTGTGACTTTCATTAATGTAGCCATGAGATCCTAAGCAGCCCATTCAGTTTCAGGGCACTTCATAGTAATCCTCTCATGAACAGTCACTATGCATGAAGAGGAAGAGATTAAAAATCAAATGGTAGACTCATGCCAATCTAAAGACTGGCATGCTGCAGACTCATTAAGGAATAGCTCTCTGAGCTTCCTATGCACATACTTGCTGTGTGACACTGCCCTTTCTGGGACTCCAACCTGCTGCTGTGACTAGCAGCTGGGTACTACGTTCTCCCCTCACATCCAGACCTTCTTCCTGTATAAACTGCCAGGAACTCACCATCTCCCTGGCCTGACTAGGTCTTTTTCATGCCACCAGAGCCACTGGTGATGTGGCATCTATTTTGGCAAGCTGTACAATTGCAGATCTGTTATTACTGTTATTAGAGGACTTAGAGATGGACCTATATTCTCCTTTGTGCAGCTGTCTGTAGCTCAGAGTGGAATGACCAAAATATCTGCACCATTTTCTATGCACACAGTTCTTTTAAAAGCACTGCTTTAAATAAGTACTGTTATACTCTTCAATAGTTTACTTCCACAATTCCAGATTAAAAATAGGTAAGACTCAAAACAAGAAAATGCAGCTTTAATTTACTTTCCTGTCTTCTAAAAACAGCAGAGAAATAAATTTGTTATCTTTCCTTATTTTCAACCTGATTTTCTTATGACAACCAGTGGCATTACATGTCATTAAACTGAATTAACTAAGATTTTGAAATACATCGGTATGCCTCTTGCAGTTTTCTATTAAAAAGAAAAAGTGTCTGTGAGCAAAGCTACTTTCTTATGTTAACATACCTTTACCAGATAATTTATTTCCTAAATGTAACTGACTTTGTTAGAAGAATCTGTGTAGAATGTAGAATGAAATTTCTTATGATTTTTACAATGTTACTACAAACTGACATCTTATCATATGTTAAAATCATCACTTGTATTTCAGTTTCTCTTTCTGCCAGTGCTTGATGCTTCTCTGCCTCTTGTAGCTTTTCTTACCTTGTCTCCTGCAGCCCTTTCTGAAGATCTTCATTATTCTGTGCTTCTCTGACAACCACTGCAATCTCCTCGATGGGCCAGTACTTCCAGTCATGCCATGTGCAATTTATATAGTATTAAGTATTAAAGCTAAAGAAAATACCAGCAAAGAAACTAATCCTAAAAACTTGGCCAGAGACTTCTCTTTACATGGTGTACTTTCACCACACACATTCAGAGTCAAGCTGATCTTAAAATAAACTTCCTTTGGCAGTTTATATCCTCCAACCCTCTCCCCACCACCTAGTTCCCCTCTTATCAGCATATTGAGTTTTTAAGATACTATATAACCTAAGAATCCAATCAAATAGCAATCAAATTAAAATACTTCATCACTGAGTAAAATGTGTAAAGACTCATGTCAAGGGTGCAAGAACTCAGCAAGCAGAGCAGAGACTGGCAAACTGCTCAGAAGAGCAGACACACAATCAGACCTCAGTGATGGTGTGAAAGATACTTCCTAGAGTTTCAAAGATGATCTTCTCAGAGGAGATTTTGTTGCAACAGTAAGTTCCTAAGCTGCTCAGCTCAGAGGAAGCCTGAAAAAAAGGACCCTTCCTGCCAGGACATAGCGGGCAAGAAGGAATTCAGTTTCCAAATGCTCTCATTTCTGTTTTGTCTCACTCTAAGTTTTATCTGTTTTAAAAGCTATGGGATCTAGTTTCTGTTAAAAAAAAATAAATAATTTGGGTTTGAGTTTAAAAGCTCTTTTGCAGACTTGGGAGTGCCCAACTTAAGAAAAAAAATTTTATAGATTTGCCTCAACATTCTAGTCCACTTGGAGTCCTCTCACACCAACTTAGGTTGTGAAGAACATACTCTTTTTAGTGGGGAGTAACAAGAAATAAGCATCTTGAATCGCCAAGCTTTACCAAAATGCCTTGCAATATTGTAACAGATACCTATGTCTTGCCTTTAAAGGTTTGCATGTTATTTTTACTTGAGGAAGAGAATCTGTCTCCAAACTTTCAGAATAACTAAGACACAACACTACAAAGCACACAACAGCCTTTTTATCTGCATTTACTTGCACGAATCTTGCTGTTCTTTGCTGTCATGTGAGATTTAGATTCTGATTGTATTACAGTGGGGAAACAGAATAAGCTGCATAGAAAAAAGGTCATTTGAAGAATGAATAGATGAATCAAATGGCTTGTTCAGACAGAGAAAGAAAACAGAACGGACTAGGTCTTGCAATACCATTTTGCACAGGAAGGCAAAAGGATGGTTACTGTTTTCTGATACAATACACAATTCCTTGGTTTGCAAACATGGAGTCATTTGTACTGGGCTAATCACCATCATATTCAAATATCAGATAGAATTTCATTTTTTAATGGGCAGCAGAATAGCCAGTTCAAACAATGGCTGGGAGCCTTCTACTTGTTAACTGAAAAGAACACACCTTTTTAATATATACTCATTGAAGCACAGCATAAAGCTAAAACTCAGAATAATTTAGGTTGGAGAAGACCCCTGGACCATGCCACCTCTGCTTAACACAAAGCAGGGATAACTTTCACGTTACTCAAAACTTCATCCAGTTAAGTTTGGAAAACCTCAAAGGATGCACTTTATTTCAGTCAGGAGTTGCCTGTTCCCAAGTCAGTCCTCTGCCAGGACTGATCATTTCCTTGCCCATTGGAATGAACCATTCTGGTGCTCTAAGGAGACTCCTCTTGAAGATTAAACAAATGTGAACCTCCTTGACACTGTTCTATGGCAGCCTCCTGTGTTATCCTGAATAAGATAGAATCTGCTCTCATAAAGTCCAGGATTATCACCCTGACTTCCTTTCTTTACTTGGGAGCTTAAATTTTATCATCCCATGGTTACAGTAGTATCAAATTGTGATGTAAAGGAAAGTCAGGTAAACAGCAGAACAGCCAGAATATCAGCTTATTTAACAGCAAATAGTTTCAAGACAATCCTTCATAATGCAAATACAAAGCTTAGATAAAAACATCACTGTGATGTGAGGCCAAAACAAGACGCCAGTGTCAGTGACTAGTGTATATCTTCTATTAGACATCATTCTAATTTTTCCTTGCAGGTTTTACCCAGCAATGAAATAGTTAACATTACTAAACTGTATATTGCTGCATGACTTAAGCAATAACATGCCTTTAAGCTGAATGGCAAAAGTTCAGATCTTTGAAGATCTTGCTCTGCCTGCTTGTGGACACCTTTGTATTGCTTATCTTCTGCTCACATTTTTAAAAACCATCCTTGCAGTCAGTTGAGGGACAGCAGGATGCTTGCAAAATTTTGAATTCAGGGGAGAGAGCACAAAGTGGCATCCTCTGTGAGACAGACTCATCTTGTGCTGCCTGTGAGCCAGCTCAAACTGCCCACACAGTATGTGTCCACATGATTTGTGTGCTTCTCTTGGATCACATACTCCCTTGCTCCTCCCTTCATCTTCTGTATCTTTTTATAATTGCTTTAAGAACCTTTTGTACAGATGGAAAGTAGGAAAATAACACTTAGAACACATATGACATTATAACACTTGTAAAAATAAACACATGTATATATGTAGGTGCATGTAGCTATGCTTGTATGTGTACACACATTAAAGTCTAGTTTAGTGATTCTTGATTTTCTGCCTTCCCATTTCTGCCTTGTTGACATCCAGAAAGAAGTTACAATTAACAATAGTTTGGAAACTACTGAGCCTGAATTTATGAATAGAATTTCATTGCTGTGCTATTTTGTCAGTCGTTAGCACTTCATTTTACATGCCATCCATAACATCCCCAAACCAGAGTCTGATTGACTGAATACGTTTTGGCTTTAGCTAATAATAACTATTCTATTTTAGAGACAGAAACCATTGCTGTTAAAGTGCGGTCCTAACGAGGAGTTGGTGTTTGAGGAAATCAAGGTCTTGATTTCACCATGGCAGGGAGTTACAGCCAAAATACTTTTAATCTTTTCTTGTCTGCCAAATGAGATGTTGCTATATTTAGGCAACCAGGCAAAGTAACCTCTAGAATGTCATGTTACTTCTGCTGCATATTACTACATGTAAACCAGAATGCAAATATTATGAAACAGTAAATAAAAGCAAGAGAAATTCCCAGTAGTATGAACATCCTGAAAAATACATGACATAATAATCATATAAAAATCATGACAGCTTAGCCTGTCATGATTACTCTCAAAATGGATGAAAAGCATTCTGTCAAGAAGCAGCTTAGTAGAATGCCAGCTCCTTTTCTGTCTCTCAGACTGTGACTGAGATCTTAAGTTATTCAGCTCTCTGAATCTCATTCAAACAGCTTTGGGGGTCTGGGCCTCAGTATCTTCTGCCAAAGTCATGCACATACCTTCAAAGTTCCCTTTATTAAGGGCCTCCCTTTTTCTTTGTGGTTTTTTTTTGTGTGTGCGTTTTTGTTTATTTGTTTTGTTTTTAGGTTTTTTTTCTTCTTAATTTCCTTTTGGAGTTAATTACTACTATGTTTTTCACAGCTATGTTTAGGTTACTCGGTACAAAGCACTACTGACTACACGGACATAGGTTCTTCTTCTTCCCTCATCCAGCCTGTGACTAATAGTGTTACTCCTGCACCCTTCCCAAGTCCCATGGTAGTCATGGATGCATTGAAAGCTCTGACTTTAATGAGGTGTCAGCTGCCCCCACAACTCACTTCTGTCAATGCAATAATCTGGACCTGCTTTGCTCCCAGCAAGTCACAAAGTACTTCATCTATATCATGGGCTCTCATCTGCTGTATTGCTCACAGTGTAAGATTTCAAATCTATTATTGTAACACAATCCTTTTAGTAATTGCTATTACTTTTAAAACCAATTTGTTCCACATTCAAAAACCTCTAAGCGCCCATAATATTAGGATTGATGCCTGCATAGTAAACTCTGCTTGCTAACAGAGGTCGTGGAAAACTATCTGGTTACACATCAGGCTGGTGTGGAAACAGTGAAAAGAGAACAGAAGAGGTATATTTGAACTACACTTACCAGTATTTCTTCCAGAACTGCAAAATTCCCTCTGTTCTAAATTAATTATGAGCAGTTCCCCACATACTTGAGCAGCTTAATGACTGTTCAAAAGCTCTTTCTTATCACAACCCAGTCTAAAATGCTGATCTTGCACAGTAGGTCTAAAAACAGAGTAGAAAGTTGTTGGTTTACAGTATTTTAAAAATACATTTAATACACTATTACTGTTGTTGTTGGATGAACTTGAACTAAACAATGAGGAAAGTTCAAGAGTTCAGAGGAATAAGGGTTTATGCAAAGCCCATCTGTCTATCACCCTTTTCCCCAGGCACTCTTGAACCTGGTGGATAGTTTCAATCATGTTTGAGAGAGCAGCAACCTCTTAAAACTGATTTCATATTTCATGGAAATTCATGAGGGAAGAGGAAGTGAGGAAAGAGAGATGCCCAAAATAGTGCTCTTCCCAAGGGAAAGGCAGCCATGACCTGTGGCTTTGGTGGGTATGCTGCTCTAGCCTTATCCTTGCACAGACATCCTCTGCCTCACAAACCAGACAAAAATGGTGAAAGTTAAAGAGCAGGATCAAGTGGAGTTATCACTATAAGGGAAAATGCTGATGACATGGAATGGAGCAGAAGCTTAAAGGAACCAGAGGTCATTCTGAGGACATGGGGAGAGCCTGGGGATTTTATGAGGAAGTCTTCAGAGACCAAGAAGATAGGTTATTTTGGTGGAGATCATAGGAGACAGAGGATGCAGGGACAGAGCTCTCTATTTATGCCTCTAATGGGTCAGTGTGGGATGTACCAACATGCTACACAAATCTGGAGATTACTTTTATGAGGTCCAGAGCTTTTGGTAGAAAGGATTCAAAGCTATCACTCATATGGCATTTCAGTGTCTTAGAAATTGGACTGATTTCCAAAGCTAGAACTAAATGTATTTCTACACTGATATAGAGGCTCGGACTTGATATTACTTTTAACCAAATGGCCTGAGCTGCAGTTCTCCAACCAATCATACTAGCCAAACTGTCCACATAGTGGGCCTCATTTGCAAACCAGAAGCTCTCTAGAAATTTATCTAAGAGTTATTTGTCCTTCCTGGTGAGTTTGTCTTTAGCAGTGGGCCTTAGAAAGTTGTGGAAAGGAATAAGAGTGTGATACAAAGGGACTGCTTCTGACAAATTCTCCTATTCAGGGCCAGCAATTATCATTGGACACACAATGGGAAGTAAGCTTGAGTGACAGTGTGAGGAAACTTGGGAGCTCCCAAAATGACCCAGGTTATTGCCAGTGGCAAGCCCAAGGACTCCCAGCAGAGCTGGTCCCCACCCACAGGCTGACCATAACGGTCAACAGTGGCAGGTGTGCCAGGTCTGGTGTTCCTGGACTTTGAGCTTTAGCACAAAGTTATCACCTCTGGCTCAGGAGGTTCCTCAGGCATCAGCTGGTGAAACGTAGCAGCATAGACCACCAACACTCTTCTGTAAGCATTGCCTACCCGCTACTGTGTGACGAGAACACAGCCCTGAGGGACTTGTCAGACCCTCTTGGCCATTTTTATGCTCTTATAAGCATAAATGCAGATTTCACTGTCATGGCACCACACAAGCCACCTGTTCCCTAAAGCAAGGTGAGCCAGGAGATGATGGGAACCCAGGGCCAGCAGGGCCCAACATCCCCAGACAGGGCTTATCCATGGTATCTGAATGAGGTGAGCAGCACAAACCTAGGGAAGATGGCTAGAAATGGCTGAGAGTCCAGATCATAAGGCAAAACTATGGTGATGAGACAGGTCAGAAGCCAAGCTGGAAATTCAGTCTGTAGGTCAGAGTAATGATCCGGTCTAGGCGTGGCTGGGAGAGTCCACAACAAGAAGGCTGTGATGAAGTCTAGCCAGGATATTGATCTGCAGATTGAGATCTGGATCAACAAGGCCCATGGTGAAACAAAATTGTGGACATAGACAAGCTGGAGAGCAGCACTTCCCCAATACACCTAAGCCAGGGATCAACAGCCTTGGCCTGAGCTGAAATGGTACTTCTGGGCCCATGAGTGTGGCTGGAAGCCCCAGCTGAGGCTGATCGAGGCCATTAATGCTTATTACTGCACTCAGAGGCCTGACAGATACAAACTTGTTAAAGAAGATGTGGAGTGGCTCAAAATGATGGTATATTTGAGATATTTGACTCTATTCAGCTGTTGCAAAGAGCCTGTGACAATATCCCAGAAACAACAAATACATACTTTATTGTGGCCCAGAGGCTGGTGAGGCTAGGCTGAAAACATGCAATGAGGATGGCTTGCAGCAGGCGTGGGAGTTGCATTCTCTTGCTCATGCTGTTGTTGTCTTTGCATTTCCCCCATGAAAATATAGTGGGAAAAAAGAGGACTAGCATCATGTTAGCTTTAAGATTTCCTTATACCAACCTGAATCTCAAATTAGAAAAAAACCCAAACGAAAGTCAGCTTCAAAGGGCTAATGTGCTGAGAACACACGCATACAACATACACATGCACTCGCTGTTTATTGAACTTAGATCTACAAACATAGATCTTATGTTAGGCAAAGCAGACAAGTGTGTCTTCTTGGGACTGCTTTTCTACTGCAATTAATTTTGGTAGCTACTGAAAGGATAAGAATTATATTAGTACTAGGAGAGTGATTATTGCCAGCCAATTGATGATATGAAAGTGACTGTGTTAAAGCTTTTGCTGGGTTACTGAGCATTCCCAGTGTGAGCTCCAGAAACATGAACAAATTCAAGCTGAACTGAATTTCTGATTCTGTTATTAAACCTGCAGTGCCTCCTTGTCAGCCAAACTTGATGCTTAGTGGAGTGTTCACCATCTGCCCCCTGTGCAATACTCATAAATGTTGCAATCAATATACAATTTGGGATGTGTGGGCAATCCTGGAAGGTAAAAAATATTCTTTCTTCGCCAGATATATATTAATTGGTTATTTAATTTTGCACATATGGGACAGTAAAATGTATTTGTTTTCTTGCCAATAAAGGAACATTTTCCTAATGTTTCATAGTCACATTATATCTACAAAAGGAGAAGGCTCTAACATTTCCTGTTGCGTTTATGGTTTACATTACAATTCATACACAAATGCTTTTTGGCATCTAAATCCTGAGCTAGAAATATTTTTAAAATTATGTCCTGAAATAGGAACTTCAGAACACTGTGTCAGCATCTGGCAGATATCTCAAGAGTGTCATGAACTATTACTACTTGAGGAACTTGGCAGGCACTCCACGAGCCCTGTGTACCTTACAAGTGTGTAGGAGTCCACTAATGGCTTAATTGCTGAGTATCTGTATAGCTAGTCTTTGCAATGGACATATGTCCTCCAACCAACCTCAAAAACACGTGGTGTTCTGTGCAGATTTCATAGGGTATATCTGAGATCCTGAGCAATGGAGGCTGCTCCAATGTAAGAGATAGCAATCCAGTATTTTACAAAAGAAAGCATTTCCTCAGGACAAACCTTGAATCACTAATCAGCCCCACTGCTTGAAGAATTTGGCATGTGTGTTTCCATTCCCATGGTTTTATAAAGTGCTGTTACACATGCTAAGGATGAAAGCAATTTATAAAGTGTTTGGAATCTCTTATACAATGGTGTTTCTTGGTAGGAGAGCACAGGGAGCATTGCTGCGGCCCTAGATGAGAGGCAGTGGTGAAGCCAGAGGGCCTAAGTAAGCATGCATGGCTGGTGATGACCACCATTCTTGCCCCAGGATGGAAAAAAAGAACCACTCCTGGTAAAAAGTGGTGCCATTTTGGGACCTAGGATGCTGGGTATTTTTGCAGGACTTTGTCCCTAACCTAATTGTCACCTTGCTTTGTGACTGCTCAAGTACAATAGCTGCTATGCCTGTAGACTAACATTTGCCTGGAAAGCAGATTTCATATCCATCTGCTTAGCTTGACCTTTGTGGAAGCCTTTTGGTTGGAGTTGTATACGTAATGTCCTTCAGAACATCTCTGGTCTGCAAGCATGTTGCTCGTTTAAGAAGACACACATGCACCCTACAGACTTCTGACATTTTTTAAGGTCTTCATGGAAAAAAGTTGCATAAGTCTATACAGAAATGTTAATATTTTTTCATGGGTTTTTTATAATTCTGGCACAGAAACCACATAGCTACAGCACAAAAGACAACAGCTCTGGCACTGTCTGAGCAATGGGACTAAGGACTAGAAACCCAAGAACCCTACTGGGGTGAGCAACAACACCAGGGACCTAGGAAATGGAGTTGAGGCAGATTGTCATTTTCAACCTGAGTACACAGGCCACACAGCTTTTTCCAGATGCTTCAGTGACACTTAATTCCTTTGCCCCCTGTTTTTTAACAAAGCAGGCAAATTGGGAAAACTATGGAGAAAGGTGCAAATGTGAAAGTAAAGGCCATGGAGCAAGTCAGTCCTACAGCCCACATCCCACACAGAGCAGGACAGAAGTAAGAAAACTGGAGTGTCAGAAGAAGGGCCCTAGGTGAGAGGCAAGTGTACTTTTGAGGTCTGATCTACATGTGCTTATTTAAGACACCAAGTTTCCTAGAGCTGAGTGCCTTGTCAGGCCTGTGTTCTCCAACAGGAGCTGGTATCAGCCCCGGGGGCTGTTAAATTATTACAATAGTTGAAATGAACCAGAATGCTTCTGCTGTCTATCTCTGGGCCTGGGCTGTTAGGACCAGGCAGGAGGAATTGTCCCCTGAAGCCCTTGGCTCCAGCATTTATTACTTCTTGCCACGCAGTTTGGACAGTGGTAGAATGTGTTGCAAGACGAAACTTTTAACTCTGGCTTTTATTTAATCTGACACTGGGTGAGGCCTTTATTGTACATTTTTCTTTAGTGGGTAGAAATAAGTTTGGTCTATATTAATTTTTTGTTCTGTACCAATGGCTGGCATAGATTGATTTCATTTTTTTTTCACTATAAATGTTAAAATAAACAAACCAAGGTCCCAAGTGGTGGTCAGGGATTTTGCCAGACCATGGGAAGTAGTGGGCCCCAAGAGGCTCTGAAAACCACCCAGAGAAACACAGTAAAGAAGATCTGCACTGAGCAGGGATAATAATCCATTCCAGAAACTAGAAAATATTTTCCAGGAGACATGGCAATTGTGGCTTCAGATGGAGAAAGAGAGAGATGAATAGAGAGAAACTGCCCCTTTTCCAGGAAAAATGGAAAAGTCTGAGGAAAGAAAAGTCCCTGCTATCACAGGGTACTTAGCTACAAGAGGAGATTTACTCAGCGGAGGGTTTGCACCTCCAGAGATGCAGAGACAGTTCTTCACCCACCCATAGAACACAGACTGGTGAATGTTGAAGAAAGTCTTTTGTTTATGAGAAAGAATAAGGTTTATAGATAAGAATTAAAAAAATTTAAACTAGCCTGGACCAGCCTCTTAGATACACAAAATGAGGCCTAGAGAGGTGAGTAACTTATTTGGTCTGAGCCTCCCAGAGTCAGTTAAGTTTCAGGCCTTGGGATAAGTCATTAGATTTTGGGCAGTCATTCTTACAAGGAGCCCAATGGCTTGTCTAACCAAAGTTCATTATTTAGAAAGACTTGAAGCTCTGATGTGATGATAGCTTGACATGAAGGACCAACCACTTTCTTTGGTGATTTATTTTAATGCTTACTGTCATTGTTAAACATTTCTGATTTTTTTCTCTTTTGAATTTGCCAGGCTTCTGCTTTTAGCTCTTGGCTTTTGTTGCACATTTCTCTGCTAGATGAAGAGCTCTTTAGTCCATGACACTTTCTACCAGGAGGGAAACATCCTCTAGAATCAAGTCATTTCTCATTTTTCACAAGTCTTTATGAAACTGAACGGGCTGAGTTCTCTAGGATTTTGCTATGGCCTTTTTCTCTAAACCTTGCATAATTTCTGTGGCTGTTTTCTGCACACACTCCAACATTTCAACAACCTTCTAAAACTGGGCATTGGCGCAAAATTCCTAATACTGTACACAGGAATAATAACACATCCCTGCTTAAATTGGATTGGGTAGTAAAATTTTCTGTTTCTTGTTCTGTGGTGATTTTTTTCAGTCGTTATCAGAAGCTGACCTGGATTCCAGTCACTAATGAGGTCCCAGACCCTTAGGTGTTTTGCTGGTGTCTCTTGCTCACATGCTCAAAGTCATACTGATTGCCTGACTTGGCTTCAAAAGGGCAAATCATTGAGAACCTTTGTCAAGTTTTCACCTCTTTTTACAGAAGAGCTCAGTCATGCATCTCCTACCTGAACAGTTCCTTGCCAAGGCAACTAGATCGATTCTGCTTCAGTCTTATCTGTGACCCACAGATGATACCTGAAACCCTTGTAGTCAGACTACAATCTAACTGCTTGTTGGTTCAGTCTGGTCATATCTAAGCAGCACTGAATAACGTGCTGCATATATATGGCTATCTGAAGGGAACCAGCTAATGAGCTCATTGGAGTGGCTTCAATCCCTGTGTTAATACCTGTGTGGAAGAAACCACACAGCCATTTCCTATAAGAACATTATGTTGTGAACCAGTGTAGATGTCTAGTGACTGGGTTTCCATCTAATTTTATTAACAATTCATTTTTTTGCTGCCTAGGATCTCTTAGTTAGGCAAACTAAGCTGCAATGCTGTCAAGTGTTCAGCATTGGCTGAACACTCTGCATTGTTCTAGTGTCCTGGTATTTCATGATTCACTAAAAATTAGTATTACTAGGCCAGGATCTCTTCCATCATCTTTGTAGGTAAGAATGGGGTAGCCCTATTTGTGTCATGAGCAACAATATGACTACTTTGATAGTAGGAGTACTACAAGAGGGAAATGGCACCATTTTAGATAAAAATGATAAAATAATCACAGTAGTATGGCTAGGCTTCGCGAACGAAGATCCTGGGAGGGCTCCATCCATGCTCCTCCTCAGCGCCTTTTACAAGTGCGCTGATAAAAAGAGGATAGCAGATAGCACCCTCGAGCCTGCGCTATGGATTTTTTTTTTAGGTGAGACACAGCATGCGCAGAGCTGGACCCACCCTTTAGTCCTAAGGTTCATCTGCCAGGGCCTAGCAAGCTTGGACGCTGGCAGCGAAGTCCTTAGGACGTAGGTTTTATTAGAGTGTCCTTCTCTTAGATGGAAGGCCTCACAGGGCTAAACGAGCTCCATCTGCCCGGGTTTGGAATCAGAGTTGTCCTTCTCCTAGGATGACTGCCAGAAGGCTAATGAGCTCATCCACCCATACAAGGATTATAGGAACATGGGTATCACTCCCCACACTTTCCCATGGGCAATGAGTTTAATGCTCCCTCTGCTGCCGGCACAGTTATTGCACCAGGGGCCACAGGAGACCCCAAGTGATTTTCAGACTGTGCCTGAATCAAAGTAGTCATATTGTTGCTTATGACACAAATAGGGATACCCCGTTCTTACCTGTCTTCAGCTGTTTTTACATCTTCCATGTTACTAAAGCTACAAACTTTTCTCTCTCTCTTATTAATGCATAGTTCCTTTCACTTGAATATTGCTCCTGATGACTAGAGGCAATTTTCTGAGAGACCCTAAAGATTTATACAGTGTCCTGGTTTGAAAAGATAAATCTGGGAGATGACCCCATTAGGAACCTCTCCCCTTCTCCAAAAAGGAAAGAAAATGCTGCACACTGGGGGTGGGTTATAAAGAATAACTTCTTAACAGAGAAAAATGTATAACAATGAAAATACAGAATGATACACACCCTCCCAGTTCCCCCCCTCACACCACCGGCCGCCCCCCCCATTCACAGTAAAACCTGCTCAGGTGCAGTCTGATTAAGATGAGGAGGCAGATGAGATGGACTATGGAGGAAACCTGGGTGGAGGATGATGGTGATGGGTGGGTAAGTGGACAGGAGATGAAGGGATGGTCTAGCCGCCCAAGTGTGCTGCCGCAAGATGGAGGAGAGCACGCTTTCTCCCTCTTGCCATCTTCTCGGAAGGAAGGGAGCTCCCAGAACTCCCTGCAGTGGAAGTCATTCGCTCCTGGCAGGTCGTTCATGCTTCCACCTTCCACACCATGGCTGCATCGCAGCTGCGTCACCACTTCTTCTACTGCTGCTTGCAGCTGCTCCAGGACTCATGGGTGCAGGCTGTCACTGCTGCTGCTGCTCCAGGACTCACAGGTGCCAACTGCCACTGTTTGCTGCTCCAGGGGCTGCTGCTGCCTGGTGCCCGGTGGGGCGCGCACCACTTCTGGCAGTGGTCCCGTCTCTGTCGCTGGGGCTGCCCCTTGCCACTGCTGCCGGTGCAGCTCCCCGCAGAGAGGGCACCACCAGGACAAGGGTGCAGGTTACCATGCCGAACTGTCGCAGCCCGCTCGGCTCCTGCCCGCACGGCTCAGCTGGTAGAGAGGCCTAACCCACACCGAGAGTTTACAAACAAACACAATAACAGTCGGGAGGGTGAAGGGGGGAAAAGATGGATACCTCTAGTCATTTACATACCCTGTGACATACAGTCTGAAGTTTTGGCATCTGACTTATTCTCTAGAAGAATCTAAGGAATTCAGGCTCTTCAATATATGCTCTGAATTTCATTAGATTTTGAAAATTTGAATGAGAGTGAGTGTTGCAACTGCGTGAATCACTTTAGGTCAGCCTTTGGTCCTAGTTTACATCCTTTTAACTCAAGCTTTCTTTTTTTCTTCAGTATTACGAAATTACTAAATCAGTTTTATATGACTGTTGAATACATTTGTCTCAAAGTTAATAATCCTTAATCTTCTAAGCACTTTTTTCTCCCAACTACTCTCAGTTTTTATGAAAATATGTCTACAACTCATCATAAGAGCCTTCCATTTGCTCCTACTGACTGTCATGCTGCTACAGGCAGGCTACTATCAAGTTTCAGTTCAGTGACTAATTATCTTTATCTAGCACAAAGAAACCCAAAATATTTACCTCTATGGGTACAATACCCTTTTGTTAGAAATTCTTTTCAGGCAAGGATTATCTTGTAAGGGAATTTTACCTTTTCAGAATTTGTTAAAAAATGAAGCAGTTAGTCATATCTAACTCCCCAGCCCTCCCAAAGTCTCTATTGGTGACCTTATGCTGAAAACGAGCAAAATGGGAGGAGGGGTAGAGGCAGACAGACAGACTAAGGCTGACTGAGAGGCGGACAGATCAGTGAACTTATTTCATGGACAATTTTCTCTAACCTATTTCTGTTGTATTAAGCAGTATACTTGATTTTGATCTCTGGATTGCCTCTGACTCTTTCCTACTTAATGAGACATTATTAATCAATACTTGTATTTACCCCAAACCCTGTTTACTTGACACTCCATGTTATTAAAACTCAAAGCAGCAGTGTTTAGACAATTTTCAGTCTTGAGAGTATTTCTTCCATTGTACAAATCTCTGATACTGGTGCAATTAGACACCACGTGGGGTGTACTATTCTGAATATGAGCCCCTCTATTTCCCTATGTGCAGGGTTTTTGATTTTGTTTTTCCCGTAACAAAATATTCTTACCAGAACAGGAAGAATGTAAAAAAAAGTAGCTTACTTGTGTCTAAGTTTTAAGTCACCACTCTGGGAAGCAGAAGAAATAGAAAATGCTGTTCAATGGCAAAAAAATGACAAATGTAGCTCATCCATTTTTTGTGGATAGATGGGATAGACAGAGCTGTTCAGTGATGCCTCTTAGTTTCTGTTGAAATGGAATAGAAACTTGTCTCTTGTACCTTGCATATCAGTATTTTTTCTACCATAGTGATGATAGTTAGGGAGTTGTTAAATTTGAAAACAGGAGTGTGACTGGATAAATAAACCTAAGGGATACTAACCTGTAGAGAATAGAGAATATCCAGGTATTCAGCCAACTCAAACTGAATATGTTTATGTAAGAAAAGGACTTGTATTTCCTGTTCTGTGCCAGACCACTCGGTAATTAGTGTTCCAATACAAAACTCCATTCACTGGTGCCATGCACACATCACGTGGAGCTCTTGCAAATGTCCTGAGCAGTCCCAAGTTCAGTAACAAGCATAAGCTTGAGTAGTCAGATGCAAGTTTAGCTGGAACCAAAAGAAGTGGGAGTGCATAGGTATGGCTAGGCTTCAGNTTATTGCACCAGGGGCCACAGAAGACCCCAAGTGATTTTCAGACTGGGAGTGCATAGGTAGTAGAAAGAGAAAAGCAGACAGTATAAAACATATGAGGTAGCTAAGAGGAAGGAGCCTGGAGCAAACCTGAAGAAACAAATAACCTTAAATCCCAGCCTAAGGTCATCTCCAAAGGAATAAATTGTATCCCACAGACTTGTTGGTTGATTGTTCTCACTGAAATGTCCAGGGAAGATCACTCAAAACACTCACGCCCAGAGAAGAAGCTGGTTGACAGGACTCCACAAAAGGGGAAGCAAAGCCAGGAATCCCAATGCCAATTTCAGGTGTATGTTTGCATTCTTCCCCCAGCCTCCTTCCTAAATCTTGAACACAGCAGATCAGATGGTCAGGTGACATCAGAGAGCATCATCTGAGATGGTTGTTTTATTGCTGAAAAACTGAGTGATATTTTGAAGCACAGATTTTATTTTGGGCTAGCCAAAACTGAAGGCTCTGAGGCGACTTGTTAGAGCCAAGGAAACTCTGTCACAATCGCTTATGCTACGTATTTCACACTTCCAAAGTAATCACAGAGCTGTACCCATAAACATATGTAGAGTATGTGCAGGGCCTCAGAGCAGGAATAAGGTTGGAAGGGAAAGTAACTTACTGTGTGACCCACAGTGCTTTTTGTCTGGCAGATATGGCCTAAAACAAGCCTGGAATTGAGAAACATATCTATTGTGTCTTTTTTTGTTTGTTTTAAGAAGCTTCTGCCAAAGAAGATGCCATGTTACCAGGAAATTACTTTCTGACATGATACTGTATTTTTTGCTGATTTGTTCTGGACAAGTGTCTGGACTGAATGCCTAGCTCCATGAAAACAATGGAGATCAGGCAACCTGTTTTCTATTGACACAGGTTGCTTTTTAAAAATATTTATGAAGGCCCAGTAAGCATAAGCAACACTGGAAGGAATGGGGCCATGAATGTTTCTAAGCTGTGTTGATATGCTTTTCTGAACATAAACCTCTTGATAGTGTCCTGAAGAAAAGCTGATGTGGGAATCACTCTTTGCTCATTTCACCTGTGGCTTCTGTCTGAGCTAAACCCCGGGTAAAAAGACCTTTCCACATTGCACTTTGGGCAAAATTTGGCCTGTTGTACACGCAGGGAGAGAAAGATGGGCAGGCACATCTTTGCTTGGAGTTTTAATGTGGCCAGTCCCTCAGGTAAGTGCAAACAGTCCCTGGCCAAAATAAGTATAGAAGAAAGAAACATACTGATGAGCACACAGATATATCTAGGCTGTCTGTAAAGGGAGGCAACGTGCCCACTTTCAGTATCAGACTTGTTTACTTCCACCTTGTGTGGGTGAGCTGGTGAGTCTCAGCTGTGTTTGTTGAGACAGTCCNACCACAGGAGGTTTAGTATTAACATGAGAAAGAACTTCTTTACAGTGAGGGTGATGGAGCACTGGAAGAGGCTGTCCAGGAGGGCTGTGGAATCTCCTTCTCTGGAGACATTCAAGAGCTGCCTGGATGCTTTCCTGTGTGACCTCATCTAGGTGATCCTGCTCTGGATCTTTCTAGGTCCATTCCAATCCCTAACATTCTATGATTCTGTGCTGTTTGAGGAGAGACTGCCCCACAGGCACCACATCAGCCTCCTCTCCTGCCTGCTGTGGCTGAATCCCAAAGCATCTATCAATCTCCTGTTTCACAGGCCAAATCCAGCCATTCCTACGGGAACACAGTCCACTTGCAAGCTATCATCCACAGGAAGGGAAAGATATCTGTCCTATAAAGGACTGAAAAATATGTTTGTCTCTCATTCAAAGACAAAATACCATTTCTTATTAGCAAATTATGTATAAAAGTATTATGTATTGATCACTGCTTTGCAAAACTGAAACTGAGTTTCTCTTGGTAATTTTCAATTTTCATAGGATCCATTTAGGACACAACTATCACATTTTCAGTAAGTGGTTAAAGATATATCTATTCAGTGTAGAAGCTGGTTCAGACACAGTTTGCTTTCCACAGGTCAGCCATCATTTGGAAAAAAAAACCCAACAAACTAAAACTCTCTTTGCAATATTACTGCAGTCATGATGTCCACCAACGAAGCAACAATAGGAAAGATTGAAGGAGATGGAAGATTAAAGTGGCATACACTAACAATAAGACCAACTGTAGTTGTGTATCCTGTTTGCAGTGGATGAACAGTTTTTTGAGCGCTTTGCTGTGTTTCACCGTAACTTTTGAAGTTGAAAGTTTTGAAGTTGGAAGACATGGTTAGTTTTGAACTGCTCCATCAGGAGTCTGCTACTTCTGAAAATTTCCTTTGGATAGCTTGCTCCAGTGGCTTGTTTGGCTCACTACAAAACCCAATCATTTACACATGAACTTGGCAAATGTCAGCTGCTTGCATTCCAGTTTGGGAGGGTTAATTACACTCTCTTGAGAAGAGTGACAGTTGTGTGAACTGAAGTTTAATGTCCCATTGGAAGCACAGAAGGGGCTGAATTTGCCCTATTACGAAGAGCACCAATTTTCATGAGTCTTAGAAGCAGATCTGTCACTCAGTCTAGCAAGCATGTCCAAGAAGTCCTGCTGGGCAATTGTTTCCAGCTTCAGATATAATAGCTTTGAGGACGTGGCAAGTGCCTGCTGGTCTGGAGCATCAATTGGCAGCATGCAGAGGGAGCAGTGAGGTTGGGCAGGTAGAGCAGACCATATGCAACTGCAGGCTCCAGGGGTGAGGAAGTGCAGGCACTGGAGCCTGAGTGAGAAAAGGGCATGCAACTCACACCAGAAGGAGCACACACCTCCATCTGCTGAGCAAAGTGCTCAGCTGCAGATGACCATGGGCTGGTACCAGTCTATCTCCTCTGCTAATTGGGTTTATCTGAGCTAAACATAGTGCTGGAGGGCAAATAGAGTCCCTGGAACAATGGAGGGAAAAGCTTCATTGGACATTAGAAGTTGGCTTTCAATCATAGTGCACAGTGAGATTTTTTCCTGATACTAATTTGACAACTCAGCAAACATAAAGCCAATGAGCAAATGAAATATTATTAATTTCCTAGACTAGCTAGAAACGAAATGCAAGCAGCAGTGTTTGTGAGATAGGAAGCAGCCTTCTATTGTAGCAGCTCCTGCAATTTGGTTAATGTTTGTGGGGGACTTCAGTTCAAACCCTACTCTGTCACATCTGAGAAATTCTAATTGTCACAGCAGTGAAGAGCTCAAAGGCCACATCCCAGCCCCTGGACTGCTTCTAACTTCCAGCTATTTCTTGTTATTGATAGGAGGCAGAGCAGCAATACAAACCATTGTGACTGTGAGAATGAGAAATACATCCACAAAACAACGGTAGAAAAATATTTTAGATTCCATCAACAACTAGGAGAATACAAGTTTTCTAGGAGCATAAATTTGATAGTCCTCTAGGATAAGTATGCCAAGATATAATATAGTGATAAAAAAAATTACTGACTGATTTGGTTGAAACAGTGCAAGGAGAAAGGGGAAGGCAGGATAGGTAATGTTAATAAATAATTGTTCTGTCGAATGGGATTCCATTATTCAGAGAGAAGGGCAATTACCAAGGCATACTGCTGCCCCACTTTCAAAGTTTAACATTCCTGTTTGATATCTGATCTAGCAAACAGTGTTAGGAGGTATCCAAGCAGCATGCACAGCACTTTAAATGATTAGGGGAGCAGGCTGCTTGAGCACGTTGGCATTCTAGGCCATAGCTCTCAAGCAATTAAAGACATACATACATACATACACATCTAATATACTTATTGATACGGCCCAAATTTTGTTTCACTGAGAAGGAGAAACTACATTCCAAGCTTAGTCTCACCAGCGTGAAGTTTGAGGCTGCTACATCGCTGAAGCAGGTGGTCTTACGCTGCCAAAACCAGTAGTTGCCTCCACTTCTTTCCCTTCTAAAGGCCTAGTTGTGGTCCCACTGGATTCTAACTCTCCACTTCTACAGAAAAGTCACGGAAATGTTGGCAAGATCGGGTGGGCAGTTCAGACACTGCCACCACCTCTTTGCTCTCTCCAAGTAACAGGCTGGTTTGGCTCCTCCAAATACAGTGACTCTAATCCTATAGGAGAGATTCAAACCTAGAGACTGCATGTTTGCCAGTCATAACCTTGCTGCCACCTTCCACAATGGCCCCGGAAACCTCTGAGAAATTGGAGAACACTGTGTCATGGGGTGGGGTATTAATTCTTACCTGAGGGCTCTCTCACTGACCTCCTATCTGAGCCTGGAACCCCACCTTGACTCTGAAGCCCAGTTACAAAATGGAGCTAATGAGACTGATCTGTCTTACTGGGCTCTCTCTGTGTGTGTGTATAAACACAAGGCTGCAAATGAGACGCTGTTAATACAACGACAACACTGGAGTTAACATTTTCTAGTGCTGGACACTGTGAAGTGTATATGGTCCAATTAAGGCAAATTTTTATAAATATCCAGTGGACACAAAGTCCAACTAAGTGTACAGCCTAGTATGCCCCATGTGTTGAAACATCAATTTGGTTTGCTTGACCTTTAGACTGGCATCTTTATTTTTGGTTTGAACACCCTCGCCTCCCCCAATTACAGTCAGGGTTTAGTCATTTGAAAGGAGAGGAAGGTGGCACTTGGAGTAGCTGTAGCAGTGGCAGGATAAAGATAAAACCCAAGCAAGCTTTGTAGGGGGAGCTACTTACTGTATGTATTTCCCTTTGCTTCTGAATTATGCTTCAACTTTCCATGCCACTGCTGTGCCTCTTTCAAGTCTCCTGTGGGTTCAGAACTAATTTATGGAACAGAGAGGGAGCTTACTGGAACCAGCATCTCTATACTGCAGGTCATATGCTCTGTTATTTTCACTCTTCTTGGCTAGTAACATGGCCCTCCCCTTGCTGCTGTGCTGTGCAAGGGAACTTGGAGTGAAAATATGCAGATAGATAGGCAGGGTTTCAGCCTGCTAGCCCTGAACTAGTTAAGGCTAATGTATGCCTTTCATAGTAACTCACCTCAGCTTGGGTTGTCTAATTTAGAGGCTAAAAGTCATCATTTGTTCTCTGACCAAGACACCCATTTCATCCAGATGCTACGGCTTGCTTGTGGCTTTTGGGGAGGGCCCACAGAAAAGCCTCTTTCCTGTGGAAAGACCCACTGATCTACCTAACCTATGCTGATTCCCCTTAGCCTGTCCATGGTGGACCTCAAGATTTTAGTACAGGAAAGCATGGGACTGACTCTGGTCTTGTTGACAGAAATACCAATGGATTGTAACTCCAGGGACTGCACAGAACTGCATGGATGGGGGCTGGAACTGAATCTTTAAGGTCCCTTCCAAGCCAAGCCATTCTATGATTCTATGAAATCAACTCTTCACAAAAAAAAGCATGTCTCAAGTCCTGTTAGTACTACTGTTACCTCTGAGTTGCAGCAGCAGACTTGGCAAATGTGATTTTTCACTCCTCTCCAATTTTTTTGCCACCTGTCTCAAGTAGCATTTTGTTACAAGCAGATGTGAAAGGCTTTTGAACAATGCATGGCACAGTCCAACAATCCAAGTGGATTTGCCTGCACTCCACTTAGGAGGCTAGGGAGCATTCTGGTCTGAGGCAGAATGTCTTGTCCATATCAGCAAAATTCAAGGGCAGAGATCAGTGGATCAGAATGCCAACAGAGCCTCCAGCTCCTTTGCATTTGGACTTTCTGATCACTGTGTCAGGGCCACCTGGAACTTTTGACCGAGATATCAAGGGGAAGTACAGACATGCAGCACCCAAATGGAAAGGTTTCCTGTTCCTAGAGACAAAGCCACAGGTACAGCATCTCATATCCAGATGGGGTAGCAACCTCAAAATATGGACTGTCCAGGTCAAACCTTTATGTTCAGTGGGCACATTCATGAACTCACATTTGCATGCATCCACACACTGCTAACAAAACAGCGTTAGTTCTTATATAAAACATTAAATTGAAAAAGCACCCTTTCATTATGCTTACACTCAGAATGTTAAAAACTCCCCCGAAGACTTAACTGTGACAACCTACTGTTCAAAATCAGTTGTCCTGTCATAGGCTATTTCTATCTTGTAGTGGTGGTAGCACTGTTGCCACTGTGAGGTGCACAGTGCAATAGCTGAAACCTCTATGCTGCTGCAAATTGCTGATGTTCTGTGCCTGGAAGCTCACTTGCTAGAGCATGCTCCTGAGACCTGGCCACTGAACATGCGAACAGAGGTGTGTGTATTTTAACATTAGGCAAACTGCTCAAGCTCTTGAGTTATTCTCTCTCTATTGTGGTCCAGGAAAGAGTGCTGGTTTATAGCTCATTTTCTCCAGTCACAGAGGTTGTTCTGCAAACTAGCCTCTGAGCAGTTCTGTTTTAACCACTGCTGACCTCCAAACCCCAAAGTATTCACTCAGTGGCTATCTGAAAAGCTTAAATAAACTGCATCTAGGAGGAATGCAGGTATGGGAACTTTATTCCAGGCTTCAGAATATTAACTGGTTTTACCCAGCTGACACTGGCAATTTGGTTTTCATCACTCAACATCTTTGCCTCAGAAAAACAAATCCACAAATCGAATGTTGACAATGTGCACCAGAGCCCCATTCCAGAAGATGTTTATTAGCTATTTTACCAGTGCAGAAAGAGGCTTTTCACAGAGGTTGCATCCTGTCCTCTTGAGCAATCCTTGAGTCATTATCTCAGGATCTCACATTTCAAATACTGTACTAAATGGAACCATTCATTAGGAAACTGGCAGTCTGGAGTCACCTTCTGATATCTCTAACAGGATTCTCAGAGTAGGCAGGCTTAGTGAGTCTGATTTGGTTGGGGAAGCCTTTTTCCACAGCTGTAACAGACCCATTGTGATGATGAAGATCTATCTGGACTGCCAGTACTTTCTTGGAGTAGTGAAGGATTCCCTGTAAAAGATTTGGAATATCTTTTTCTCTAGCATCATGGAGGCTGGACTCCCATAATCCATCTTTATTTTGGATGGCCTTACCACAGTCTGATGAAGTGCCACTGCCTGACCAGAGCTTCCCAGGCATGAGTGAAAGCTCTTCTTGTCCCAGTCCTAGCAGACCATTTGTCTTGGAGAGAAAAGACAGGCCTGCAGTGCCCCAAATCTACCGCTCTTCTCAGACAGAAGTGAACCTGAAGCCTGAAAGTGACATCTGGGTCTGTCAAACTGCAGTGAGCGCTGATGTTCTGAGCTGCAGAGATAGCTTTGATTTGTCTATGTAGCAACACAAACTACTAGGAAAAACTGGCTATTCATGACAGCACTTTATGGGCTTGAAGAACTGACCTGCCATGTGCATTAAGCAGCTTTGTCATGCCACTGTCAGCCACCACCACTCTAGCTGGGCACATGCCAAATTGTTTTTGATGTGAAAATTTTTCTCTTTAATTCCTCGTTATCACCCCGATCCATGCCTGTGGTCACATCATGTCTTTTGTCATCAGCTTTGTAAGAAAACATGACAAGGTAAGGAAGATCAACAGGTGCTGATGTCCTGGCTCCTGAATTACCTGGAGCGTACAGCTTACTGCAAGGAAAGGCTTTTTTTCTTTGACTAGGCAAAAATTGTGCCTTTTCTGAAGGTGAGATGGGATCATTTCAGTGAGGCCAGAATCTTACCTTTCTGCTTCTGGAAGTACACTGTAAAAGTAGCTGCAAATGAAGAAGTGCTCTGGTGACACACAATACTACTGCTTCTGTGCCATGGATAGTAGTGGGCTGAGGGCACAGGGGAGAGCAATGGGAGCCACCAGCATGCTGCATCATTTTCAGCTGAGGAGGTCTCTTCTTCGGATTTTCACAGGGGTCTCTGTTTCCAGAGTAGATGCAGAAGTCATTTTATTTTCTTAGCACTGATTTTCATAAGAAAAGGACTTTATGGAAACCACATGTAATTGACTTAAAAACTGATGCTACCAACACCTGCCGTTCCTATTTATATCTATTTTTTTATCACACAATGCGGATGCAGCACAATCTCTATTCTATAATATCCTTCCTAAAAGCTGAACTTTGCCAAGAAATTTCACACAATCACATGCAGAAACAACAATATAAAATCTCCAACAGAAGTGGATGAAGCCTTCTGTGTACTTTTTGGTGTCTTGAAAGGCGCTCTCTGACCTTAATGCCCACAGGTGTGCCAGTACCTTATGAAAACAGAGGAAAGCTCATAAAATGTTGGCTGCTCACGGGCACACTTTGATGCATGGAGCATGCCAAACTTCTGACAACTGCAGCTCCTCACAGCAAACTACAGCTTTAACTGTTTGGGAATGAGCTGAATTTCTCTAGACTGATCAATCGTGTCCCACTTCCTGTGAATGACTGACCTCTTGAGACATTAGGTGCAGGACTGCACTGTTTTCCTGCAAGGTTCAACACTACTTCTTTTTCCCCAACCCAAGTTCCAAATCTTGACTCCTAGCCAACACTAATTTATAGTAATCTAAATAGCAGGTCTCACAACAGTGTTACTTCTAAATTTAAAATTTAAATGTAAGTGAAAACCCTGTATTTGAGCTACAGTGATACTAGCAGCCTATTATTGTTACATGAATGAGATTCATGCTATGCATACAAGTAATTTGCCTCCTTCTTCCTGAGAAAGCAGCTTTAATATGTGCTTCTGTTAGGTACTTGCTGAAGACAAGACTTTAAAATCATCCTGAGCTATTTGGATCACCTGCTTCAGTGCATCAGAGCAATGTGATTCTCCTTTCCTGCTCCTGACAACAAAATCTCTTTTGCTTGTTACCCTCACTTTGTTGCTGCAGATAATTCTGTGTAGCTCTTGGATATCAACTATGGAAACCATGCCAGCTTTTCCAAAGCAGGGTTTATTGGTAGCTTGGCACAATTCACTGGTGACGTGGAACTCAGTTTCATTCCTGTGTTTTGGAGCAAGTTAAAACACTATCTGATATTTAATGGGCCCTTACTCTTTAACACATAGCTGTTTGCCATTGGACTTTGGCAGCTTCTTACCAGCACAAGAGGGTTGTTTCTGTCAAAGGCCCAAAGCCCTGAATTTCTGCTACTAGTTTCTGCTATGCTGTGGTGGAAGATGCTGTTGGCCCTTGCCACGCCTGAGTAAATCTGACACTTGTTAGGAACTCTGGCTTTCTAGCTGCTGCAAACATCCATATCCTTCCTTCCAAAGTCTTTCTGATTCCTTTTCCCACTGTGCTCCTGGCCCATATTCAGACTCCTTCATATACTATGTCCAAACAGTATCCTGGTGAACCTGGGCCCCAGCTGCCTCTAAGGTCTGTAGAGAGGCTGATGTGACAGGCCCAAATCCAAGCGATCCTGTTGATCTCTTTCTTGTGGTCACAGATGCTGCCTCAGGCACATCATGCTGCTTCCATGCTGCTCCCTTGCTCATGGCCTCTGAAAAGAGGCAGGTGTGCCCCCAGCAAACAAGACAGCTGATCCCACAGGGCATCTTTTCCATCAAATGGATTTCAACCAAGATCATAAGAAAGAAAACAGATATTCTCTTTAAGACCTGCACCCTGCAGAGACAGAACCATTGACTACCCAGGTCCTCCCTTCTGCCATTTGTGCAGGCATGGAGACAGGCTGCCACAGAGAAAAGTGGAAGACAGAGGCTAACAGAGAAGGAGAACAAAAGCTCTTGCCCCCTTCTTAGGAAATAAATTCTGTGCATCCCAATGGCCATGGAATACGTGTCTTTCAACAGCAGACATTGCTAACACTGTCATGCCTAAATTAGGTCCCATTACCGTACACCAGTTCTTTCTGATATTCAATATATTGTACCAGTTCTGCTTCAGTAGGGCTCCCTGAGGTCTCAGATACTGACAAATTGCTTTTTAATACTTGATGCCATTGCTGCTTACCATGGTGGGAAAGATGAGTGGCTGCTCACCTCACTTGCATTTCCAGAGCCACATCAGGAAAATTACATACAAACCAAAACACCTTTCAGCATAAATTCCTTTTGTTAACAGGCAACCATAGTCTTCCCATAATGTCTGAGCCAGACACAATCACTGCCACAACTCCTTGGGTGTTGCCTCTGGAATTTGGAAGGATGAAATCATCACACATCCCACTACCCTGTTCACTTTGAAGCATTTCTGACTAGGCTCATATGATGTGGTTGCCTCCAATTAGAAGGAACTGGGATCAGTGATTCAGGAGGTCAATTCCTGTCCTGCAGCCCTTAAATAGCATGGAAAGAGTTAGTCTGAGGTTGCCAGTAGAAGGCAATGATAGTTTTTAGAAACGGTTCAGAGTCTGGTAGTATGTGAGTAGGACAGGAGAGAGGAGATTCTGATCCCAGCTGTTGCTTAACTAAATTACTGAGATTTGGTGAAACTTTAATCCCACTGTCCTTTATGTTTTGAGTAAGTTTGACCCCTGGGAGTGATGGCTTTTTCCAGCCTCTGTAAGGCCCTATGATCTATGTGTGTCATTGACTCATGCTGGCTGCTGGCAGTCAGTCTGGGTCAGCAGCAATAAACTAACTGAAAGAATGATTCAGTGTCACTAGAAGTAGCCATTATACAGTGTTGTACTATATTGAGTTTTGTGTCACTTGCACTTAGATGGAGATATCTCATGTGCAACTAACTATCCCTTCCCGCACTCCGATCCTGTCCTGAGAATATCTCCTCGTAGGATGTGACAGGCACCATCTCATTTTCTGGTCCAACGCTCTGCAGGGCAGTTACAGATTCAGGATGATGCTTTTATAATGCAGCTGAGTGGTTGGGAAGGCTGCCTTAAGAGCCTTTGCTCTTTTTTAAAAAAAACAACAACAAACCCCAAAGTCAAGCAGTCTAATTGACTACCACAAAATAAAGCCCTTCCATTCTTTCCCATTTGCATGTTCAATATTAAATAACATCCTTTTGTCCAAACTGGGACAGATCCCTGCCCATCTTGGTCACACAGAGCCTCTTCTTCTACAGAAGAAATTTCTTATTTATGCAGAAATATGTTTATATGGATGTGTTTATATTCACACATAATTATGCAGCAGTGAGGCATTTTACAGGCTTGTCCTCTCCCTGTTTCCAACAAAGATTGTCTTTAATGTGTCACTGATGTACCATTTCAATGTTTACATCCCTTTTTATTGTGAAAGCAGTTGTAAGATGTTTGACAGCAATATTTCCTGTCTATTATAAGCAGCATCAACAACTGATTTTCATTTCCGTAAAGAAGAAACCCATATTTGTGCTCTCTGGAGGCAAAAAAAAAGTGTATAAAACGTGTTTCCTGAGGAGTAATTTCAGGGCATAATGTGATGCCAGTCTCAAGCCACAATGCTGAAAATTGTTGTTCTGTAAGTTATTACTGCTAGTTCCTCCTTTAGCCTGCAGATGAGAATGCACGTTCTAATAACTCAGCAGAATAATACATGTGGTAAGATATTCAGTAATACTCAGCTTTACCCATGCATTCTTTCTCCTCTGTTTTTGTACAGAGTTCCCCTTCTTCTTACAGTTAAGCCTAGACATATTTTTCTATTTTAAATTTTCCAATGATTTGTACAAGAGAGTATTAAATTGCTAAAGGGCATATTAAGTATTACAGCTCTGTTAAACTTGAATGAAGCAATGCAAGTCTGGAATGCATTTAATAAATCTGCAGTTTGATAAGCAAACTTTCTTTGCGGAATCTGACATTCCTTTGCACTAATCACCTATGTGAAAGAGGTGCCTCTAATTCTTTTATTCTTTAACTTTCTCACCCCAGGACTAAAACCAGCTGCAGACCTCTTGGCACCATACAATGCAATACCATTTCCATAACCTTTAGAGGAAGGTGTGCAGGAGCTGGACACTGTTTTGTTGGTTTTTGGAGGAGTTTTTTTGAGAATAAGCACATTCAGCTCTGAGGACTCACAGCGAGTGTGTGGAAGCTACCAAGAAAACACAATGAATGCAGGGGGAAGAGATCAAACCAAGCCACCCAGAACTGGCTGGGAAACCTTGGAGACTGAAGACTAAATTTCTTTAAAACTTTTGTTGCTTTTGGTTTGTTGTTGTGTTTTTTTTTTCTTTCCTTTCTTCCCTTTAAAAGCCCTAAGGTCGTCTCCAGGGTGATTCACCTCCTTAATTTCACCCGCAGGGACAGTGGCTAGTTGGATTAGGCTCCATGAGGAAAAGCTTGTGAAATGTGAAACCATTACAGTGGGATGTAAGGTGACAAATCAGTTTTGATTTGCTTTGCTTTGTGTTTTGATTCCTGCTGGTGACCTATTCTTCCCCCATGCCTGTTCTTTTTAACTTACTGTGTCTTCTCACCTCACAGAGCTGTTCTGGCCTATTTGCTCTGTGCTACACTTACATTTACCATATTAAATTAATTAAGTCAGGAAGATTGTGTAATCCACTTCAACAGAGATTTCACCCCTTTTGAGGAGCCTGTATAAACTCTCAGACGTGTTGATAAAATAGTAGAGAAAAACCTCCAGGCCTCTACGATGAAAGCTTCTGCTTTCCCGTATCACATGATAAATAGCCTTATTTTAGTCAACACCTCTTGCCTGTGATAGCCTCTCGCACAGCCCTAGACTTGCTCTTGATCCTAAACCAGAGGGGAAGGCTGTCAATGGCAGAGCATGTACACACAGCTACCTCACTGCTGTGCTCCTGGAAGAGCTCCTGACAACCGCTTTATTCTTAGAGCTGCAGCTGCAGCGATTCAGTGAGCCGAACAATTCTCTGATGATATTTAATTCCTCTGTTTAATATCATCCTTCACAATGTCTTGTAGTAGCTTCATTTTAAGTAATGTGAAGAGTGAGCACTATTTTTGTGGCCCTGCAGCCAGCAGTGATTTACAAAACAGAAGCACTTTTCTTTGTGGAAGTCTGTCTACTTGAGGATGCTCAAATGGCTGATGTTATGGATCTAGCAAAGTCAAGGGGAGTTTCTCAAGTCCCTTGACAGCCCTCATTGGGACAGTAAAAATCATGGCTGTGGCCTGGGACCATGGGCTTACACTGGGGTGTAGTGTGGTACAGCCCTATTGGCAGGGTCTCTCAATTCCTCCTCACCAGGCTGTTAGCAGAATGATATCTGTGCAAAAGCCCTTTTCTCACTCCACATTCATGCGACAGTCTGCTCGACTGTATGCCACTGTACTCAGGTTCTGCCTTGGCACTTAGTTTCATGCCCAGGAGGAGCCATGGAACAAGAGAGGAGGGTGAACAGGCAGAGATGATGACAGGTTGCCAGGCAAGCAGCAGGCAGGATAGGACATAACATTTTATCCAGGAGGAGAAGAGAGCAAAAGGTGATGGCAAAATGGTAGCTGCAGGATTGATGGTTGAGTCCTTGAGCACAGTGAGAGGAAACTGGGTGTTCTTCCCCTTTAAAGTGAATGTACAGTAAATGGAGAGGACAGAAAAGGAAAGCCAGTCTGTGTGAAGAGGGCAAGTACTGTATTGACAGCAGAACCACAAGGCTCCTCATGCTTTTCTGATGACACGTTTCAACCCAGTTCAAGCTCTTTAGGAGTGAGCTGCCTCATGTGTCATAGCCCTCAAATCCTTGGCCTCTGCACTGAGACTACCAACGAGAATGCCAGCTATGATGGTGGGTTTATTTTCACCAGACTGAATGGACTTCCCTCTCATTCCACAGAGAGCATGAGACAGCTGTAAGTTAGTAACAGCTTTTCCTTGGAGAGGGGCCCGAGGTATAAGATTTAAACCACCTAATCTCTCGCTGTGTCCGTGTCCCAGGATCTATATTCTCTCAGTACCAAAATAGTGAACCATGGGTGAGTTTACCTAATGATAATTGCCCATATCCTATACAGTGCTGCTGAAGGAGAGGTAATGGGGGAAATTATGGGAACTTCTGTTTATGTCATGGCTTCTGTTTAAAGCAAGGTGCAAGGAAGACACCTATGGTCCCACTCCTAAAGTGTGAGACTAAATGTACTTCTAAAAGTGCTTGATAAAGCTGGGATTGTAATAGTGAATTATCTCTCAAGAGACTGATAAGGTTTAGGCTATTCATCTTTTCTGGGCTTTGACGTCCCCAGAAAAAAGGTACCATCTGTGCAGACATTTAATTCGTTCTCCCCAGTGCCAAAAGTCAATGGGAATATGGATTTTCAGGTTTTACATGTGGTCACTGAAGATTGTTACAGCTCCAGCCTGGAAAGGACTTCTGACGTACTTGGTTTCTTTGGTTGGTTCTTGAAAGAGAGCCCAATCTTATTATTTCAGTGCACAGTAAGATGCTTGCTCTCTTCTCCTCTCTCCTTGAGCGAGCCTGTCCTTGTTGTCATCTCCAGAGACGTGGCCAGTCCCTCGTTTTCTAATATCCTGTCACATTTCACATCATCTCCCACCTGTAACCTCTTGCATCTCTCGGTGCCTGGATGCTCGTTGACTTCCAGAACTGTTCGTTTGGCAGCCCTGGCTCCGTCCAGACTCTCATCTGCCAGAAAGCCAGTCCTCCCCCTCCTCCTGGCCGGCTGCCCCAGCCTTGCCGAGGGCCCACAGGTACCCGGGACCCGGCAGATGCAAGCAGGAGGGAGCGAAGCAAGCCGGGGGCGCTGGCGGCACCAAGCCACAGTCGAGTAAAAGAGCTATTCCGAAGCGAAACCACAGAGCCAGCTCCAACAGCCAGTTTCTGGGGTTGTTTTCCGAACGGCAGCCACCCCCGGCGCCACTCCTCAAGCCGGGGGCCGGGACCGGGACTGGGACTGGGCGGGGATGGGCGCGGTCGCGGCTCCCTCTAGCGCCCGCTCGGGGCCGGGCCGCGGAGAGGCCTCTGGGGGCCGGGACCGCGCTGTGGGTAACCCGTTCAGGCTGGCTGCACCTCTCGGGAGGCAGAGGGTCGCATTTCCCGGCGCGGAGAGCATCGCCGGGTTTATCCACTGTTTTCTCGAGGCAGTAATTCGGGAGGGGTGTGTGTGTGAAGAGTCCACCCCTAAAATAGAAAAGCAGCTAAGGGGGAAAAGAAGACCTTCACGTCTTCCATGAAGAAGCATTTGTTCACTTTTCCCCAGCTTCTCATTATAGAGGCTGTTTTTCCCAAAACAGGATGTTGGTCCAGCGAGAGGCAATAAAAACAGATGCACTGTTTGAAAGCTTGCAGCACATTTTGTGGCGCACAGGCTGCACACTGAAATGCAGAGACTCAGGAGGTGTGGGAACTAGGGACCACGGCACCAGGCGGAAAAATCCTTCCTCTGAGAAAAGTGAGTCAGCCCAGAGTCTCCTTGACTTTAGCACTTTTCTCTGGAGAGGCAGAGGACACAAATTTGTGACTGAAAGATAAAAAAAAATCTTTAAACAAAGCTGGTACTGGCTGGCTGAAGAAAGCTCAAAACAGTATTAGAGACAGCCATACTTCCTTTCAAAATGTGCTGTATCAGTTAATTTGCACGAGCAGTGGCCTACGGTGATGGGAACCAAAAGGAAATAAGGATCCCATCCTGTACTCACCTCCCCTCAGATTGGCTCCAGTCCCTGAAAGCCAGTGACTTCCAGGTTATTAAGCAGTTTCAGCTGGTCCATTGCTACATCTGGACCTAGGCTGAATGCTTTGCCCGTTGCTGTGTGGTCCTGTCTTTTATCAGGCGTGGACTTTTCACGAAGTGTGCCCTCAGCAACAGGGGCAGGGACAGTGGAGCCAGAGAGGCTGTGACCAGCCGTTCTGCCAGCTCCCCTATGGATATCCAGCTGCTTAATACCTGCACTGGGAATATCTATTCTTATCTCCCCTTGTACAGGGTTCTGCTGCTTCCACCTTGCCACACATCTCACTTCTTTTCTGGTTTCTCTTCTCTGGTCTCCAAACTTCTTTCAAACTTTACAGAAGCAAACTCCTTCTGGCTTTTGTGTCTAAAACCCCTATGGAGCTTCAGAGGGCCATAGCTATACATATATATATGCTTATGTTCCTACACAGTGCGGAAACCCAACACATGCTGCATGTGCCAGCCCAGTTTTGCTTCACTGGCCCTGAGCAAATGACAACCATTTATACAGTCTCGAAGACTGAAGTCCCAAGAGCTAATGCAATGCTTACCCCAGAATTAGCTACCAAGTTCCAATGTAAGCTTCACAGAATCACAAAATATTAGGGTTTGGAAGGGACCTCTGGCGATCATCTAGTTCAACCCCCCCGTCAGAGCAGGTTCATCTAGACCAGGTTGCACAGGATGGTGTCCAGGTGGGTTTTGAATGTTTCCAGAGACGGAGGCTCCACCATCTCTCTGGGCAGCCTGTTCCAGTGCTCTATGACCCTCAAAGTAAAGCAGTTCCTCCTTATGTTTAGATGGAACTTCATATGTTCAAGTTTGTGCCCATTACCTCTTGTACTGCCACTGGGCACCACTGAAAAAGACTGGCCCCATCCTCCTGACACCCATCCTTCAAGTTTTTATAAGCGTTGATAAGGTCCTCCCTCAGTCTTTTCTTCTCTAGGCTAAAAAAACAGAGCTCTCTCAGCCTTTCCCCACAAGAGATGTTCAAGCCCCCTAATCATTTTTGTAGCCCTTCAAGGCTTGTCCACACCATTTCTCTGCTAGATCTTCTCTTGAGCAATGCAAATGGGAATGATGAGTAAGAGGGAATACTTTCTGACTATCAGACTTAAGCAAACCACTTTTGGAAGGTCAGGCTGGAGAAAACAATGGATACCTGGGTTTGGCTTGGCTTACTACTATTTCTAACAGGCTGTTCAATCTAAACTGAAATGACCGGCATGCACTGGAGGGGAAGGCAGAAGGAAAAGATAGCTACATCCAGGCATCAGGCACTGTGGTCCAGACCTCCTCAGCCAGTAGCTCGGCTACTGGCTACTGGCTACTCTGGCTGTTTTCAATTGCAGCATACTACTCAACTGAACATTTAACAATGTAAATGGTAAACACAATGTTACTAGTGTTAATAGTCATTCCGAATACTATTTGATCCTAAATGTTGACTGTAAGAGGAGTTTTCAAGGATATGATGTGACACTGCTGGGTTCACAATGCATCAGGGATGGCCAAAACCTGAAGGGATATTTTGGGGAAGGTAGGGATTACCTGTTTCAAATTACTTTCCCAGCTCACTGTCTGGCACAAGAGATGTTAGGTTTTCCCCATGGAAAATTTCCCCATGGAAATTCTCAGTGCCTCTTTTTTATTTCTGGAGGAATATAAACTAGTGCAAAGTCCATGAGTGATTTCAAGAGCTACATTCAGCTGCCTTCAAGTGATGCCTGTGCTCCTTTCCCAGCCTGGGACTGACACAGAAGGTAGATGGAGGCTGAAGTGCCTGGGGCACCCAGGGCAACTGCACCCCAGCTGGATTTTGAGCACTCTGAGGCACTTGCTGCTGGGATCGGTGGGACGCAGAGGAGCACAACTCCTGCCTATGGAGACTCTGTGTGAATACAGCTAGCAGCACAGATGTTTGGGTCTGTGAACTCTGGCTCCACTGCAGCTATTGTGATCCCTGTTATTCCGGAATTCTACAAAACCCTACCAATTCTCATAAAACTTTTGCAGAGTAGGTAAATGCTGCACTTCAGCCTTCACGAAAAGGGGAAAAGGAAAGCTTTAAGCAATTAGGCCTGGCCACACAGCAATTCGGCAGCAAGCTGGGCTGCCAGATGTGTGGAGCTCCCAAGGCAGCCATGCCACCATGTCCTCTTCGCCTGTGACAGCACCAACACGGCTGTGGCAGCCCTAGCAGCAGCCGTGACGAGGCTGGGATGGAGGCACTGCTAGACCACCTAAGTTTTAAAGAAAAGGCCTGGTCCTTCCTCATGTTAGCAAGGAGCAGAGCTTTCTTGTAAGATGATGACCTGTGGATAAGTGCATTTTCCATGGATTCCTCCAGTAAGATTTGTTATCTGTTTTGCACTTTCCTATTTTGCAGAACAATTAGAAGCTCTTAACTTTGGTCAGAGCTGTTCTTGGCCAAAGTTTTGCCAACATTTCTGTTCCCTTCCCCATGGTGTGAACAGAGAAACAGGTTGGCTCTCATCTCACCTTCCTCGCAGGTGCTGACTGCCATGGTGCTCTATGGACAGCAGACAAAAAAATGCTTTAGGCTGCTTTGGGGTAAACAGTACATGCTTATAAGGGATAAGAGTAAGTTTAGGAAGAGCCCCCTTCTCCCAGGCAAAAAGAGGACACTATTTTTTTCTGAGAAGCAAAAGATAAAAAAGACTAAAAAGATACCGTTCTGGAAAATCAGAGCTGACCACATCTTCCATCTCCTTCTCCCAGTTTTGGAGTGGTAAGACATGCATGATGCTGCTTGACACTGTGATATTTATAAGACAAAGTAGAGGTCAAATTTGCTGAATGTTTTCCAAATTCCAGTGAGGTTTATCACAAAGAGCCCCATGCACAGACCCAAGTGGCGTGACTGACAAGAGCTGGATTGTGGGGTCACTAGAAAGCTCAGCTTCCAGCCAATACTTCTGGGCCAAATCACGTTCTTTGGGGCAAAACCTGCTGGAAAGCTACAACTATGTGGAGACTCCAGGGAGTTTTCACATGAGAGTTTCTGACAAGAAACCCCATTGTGAGGAGCTGGGTTTTCACGCTTCAAGGAGCAACACTGTCCTGTATCAGCACCATCCTTGTCTGGGTCTCATGAGAAACAGCCTGGAGCTCAGCCCCCCATGGGGCAGGCAGGCAGGAAGCTGCCACTCTCCCTTCTCTGCACCCTGACATGTCCCCTGGATCCCTCCAGCCTCCTTGGAAGAGAGGTGCTGCAAGGGTCTCCTTGTCAGCTTTCTGTCCCAAGAAGTGCAGGAAGAAAGGTTTTTCCCACAGCTAGTACTGACAGGACTAGCACAAACTTCTGCAAGTGAGATTTGGCAGAAATGCCCACCAGCTAGCTACAACTGAGAAACTGGCTCCAGTTCCCTCATGCTGCTCAGATACCAGCCTCCAAGGCTGCTGCTAACACCAAGCATCCCTGCTCACATTGGAGGACTGACACTATGGAGACTTCTTTGCACCCTGATGCACTCACCTACCAGTCCATTTCTGCAGGTGTTTGTTATCCAACTAAACCAGTGAGACCAGGAATTAATCTTTGTCCCAGAAGGCCATGAATGGTCTGCTGAAGGACTAAAAAGTCATTGATATTTAGGCAGTTAAGGCACAGTCTGAAAATCACTTGNAACAATTCAGGCAGTTTCCCGAAAAGTTTGCAGAGTTTTAAGGAAAAGATAAGGGGAGACTACTACATGTAATTGAAATCTTCCATGATACTTGCTTTGCTTTCTAAAAATCTAGGACTGATCTTAGAACAGGGAAGAAAGTTCAAGGATTATGACTCTTGGCAAAGTTATAATTAGTGCTTTTTCACAACGTTCCCATGTGACATTGGGAATATCACTTACCCACTTGCTGCATCCATTTCCAATGTATGAAATGGGGATAACAGCACTTCTTTACCTCCACTGTGGATCCAAAGGGTAAAGATATTAATCATTTTCCAAGATGCTCAGACAATATGGTTAGTAAAGAAATACCCTACACAGATTGACCTTGGGAAATACAACAAGTATGGCCTATGATATCTTCAAATATAAATTAAAGGAGAAAGCAAAAATGGAAAAGGGTCACAGCTCTCCAGTGAGGTATAGGTACCTTTTGTGCTTCTTCTAGCACATCGCTCCAGCATTATCTTTGGAATCTCATCTTTGGTGAATCAGAGACTAATGACTAGAGCTGATTTCCCCTCCTTGAGCTTATCACCACACATACTAGATCAGAGGTTTCTAGAAGAGAAATTCCCATGTCCATGGGAAGCCATACGCTCGACTGTCACTCTTGTGTCTGCCACAGACTGTAACTACCTTTGTTTCCTTCCTGCACCCAAACTGGAGACGGTCACAAGTTCAAAACTGGGAGATGCAATTGGGCTTTGCTACCTGAGAACGCTCCCGTGAGCCCTGAGGTTATCTGAAGTTTCCCACATTGCCCTAGCCTGGTATACTGGAAAACCGCAGGAATACTTTCCCTTGTGGCACAGTAATTAAACATTACTCCATTCATTAGCAGCACGACTGTGCTGAGAAGGATTTGTTTCATTCAGCTCATTTCTTGCACTCAACCAGGAAGATTAAATATATTTCAGATCATCTACTGCACATCAGATAAAAGTACAGACTGTGTGCTTATACTCTGCCAGGTTTCTGAGGTCAAGTGGCAATTCAGAAGTGCATGGAAGAAGCCAAAAAATGTTAACATAATACAAACTAAAATTTTGAAGCAGCATTTGATTTTGAAGCATGGTCTCAAGATTTACAGTTAAGCCAAAGCCATCAAGAGAATGAGCAGTTTGTATAACACTTCTGCTGGTTGCTTTATATCATTATAGCTTTTAGACCATTATTCTTAATCCTGAACAGCATCATTTCCACATATTCCTGCTAATCCCTACTTTTCATAGCACCAATTCCTCTGTGGTGTAGCAGAATTCTTTGCCATCAGCCTTTTTGCCCATCACATCCAAAGAAGGGAACAGAAAAATTGTAGAAGTTTGCATAAAGCACACTCCTACAAAACTGTCTGACAGCAGTGTTACTAACTTACCCTTTCAGCTACATTATTTAAATACAAAACCAGACTTGCAGTCTTCCTTACATACTCAGAAAAGGAAATCCATGTTTATATTCAAAATCCACATTCAATTATACCACTGGTCAACTCTTACTATCTTATGGCATCTGAAAGACCAAACAGATATTTGCAGAAAACCTTCCTCCTTCTCCACCCCCTTTTGCCCCCAGAACAACCTTCCACCCCACCTCCAGCCTCTTCCAATATCACAGCATCAGACATCGGCGCTGGGACACAACCATTATGGTGTGCTGGTGCTTCCATTACACTCATCTGTTTTCTAAAGCTTACCACTGACCTTTGAAGTTCACTTCATGCTGCAGCTTGGTATGCAATGTCATTTCTGGTCAAACTGAAGAAAATGTATGGCAGTTTTCAGTTGTGAGACATCAGCAACTGATTTATGCTACCTGAGATTTAACTTTCGACCTTCAAAATAAGATCCATCCACTTCTAACTTTTTGCAGGGGATTTTTTCACCCCCTTCAATAGCTGTTTCTCATGGAGCTGCCTTCCAGTATCCTTCCCACTGCATCTGTGGGCACCTAAGCAGAGCCTGACTTTGCCAACATTCCCTTGAGAGAGATCCTGCAAAAGTGGTCCTGGTGATTCCAATGTTAGACAGACACTTCCAAGGCTTGGTAACACCTTTCTTGCTTTTCCCCACAGAGTCTGTGTATGGAGGCCTATATGTAACTATAGGCTCAGTTCTTTTCTCTGGTCTTGGCTCATGCAAGCACACTGATCAACAACGTTTTGTATGTTTGCTGAACTCTTTGCAATAAAGGCTGATTTCTTAAAAAATATAACAGAGGGAAAAATGTGGTATTGTATTACAGGATTCTAGCTGTGTTATTTTAGGCTATGGTCTAACATCGCAGATGTTCCCTTTCATAAGATGAAGGGAAAGATCAGAACACTGTCACCCTTAACTAGGAATTACAGACCTTTACTTTTTAAAAGGTTGTAGAGTTTTACTCTTTAGTGGACATTGTTTTCTTTTATTTGATAAGAGGACCCAAGTTGGCACATAGGGTGGTTTCCTTTGTTAGACAAAAATAATTAAATATACATTAAATAATTTTATTACATTAAATATTTAAAGGGGGAAGAATTCAATGGCTGGAATCTACAGATCTGTTCCCCTGTGTTTACATTTGTGGTTTTGTTTGTGTCTTTATGGTATTACCTACCATTCTATACTATAATATTCACACAATTCATCAAAGGTCCAACAATAAAGAATCACAATGAAATTGAAACGCTTCAAATACACCATCAGTTTCACATACCTTCAGTTCCGCCGAGCTACTTCTCTACACTTAAGTAGAGAACATTTCAGATACTTGGGCTTAGCATTGTATCATCAGCACAATTTATGTGTAAGAGAAGTAAATTAAACAAGACCAAAATTTGTCACTGTCACTTAAAACTTAAGGCAAAAATTTATTTTTTTCCAGAACGCTGCATTTTAACAGCGCTTGATTCCCTCTTTACTGTGAAAGCACTGATGTTTCCCTTAAAATACATCATCATTCTGGACTACTGGAGCCTTTATGTGTGGTCATCAAATACCACGTAAAATGCAGTGTGTGGAGACCAAGCTGTTTCTCTCCTGGATAAAACTTCTTTCTACTTAGCAGCCACAAAGCATGAGACAATGTACTTCTGCACATCTCAGGTGAGTAAAGTAATTCTGCCTTCACCCTCACACCTCCAGACAGTCTGGGACATAAATAACCCAGGAACAACCTGCCCCAATCTCATTGCTAAAGTATAAATGTCAGGTGACATTTAGGTGTCCTTTTCTGCTAGGTGCAACTCCAACAGCTTACCCAGAGCTGCTGAACCCAAGCAAGAAAACTAGCATAAGCAAGTGGACTATGGTGCTAAGAAGAAATGTACAAGTTTTATTTTTAAACATCACTTGACTGAAAGATTGAGTCATATGGCTTATTTATACTTCAGGGTATGGTAGTGAATAAGTTAAAGAATTTTTCATCCCAAAACATACGTTGCTTTCATTTATAGCTAATCTAATGTACATATATGTTTTCTTATTTTCATATATGTCAAGCACCCATCTTTTTCCCCCCACAGAGATTTACAAGTACATGCATGGCACTTCCTACAAAGCTGTTGTGGGCTAAAAGGCTTACAAACAATGATTTTTTTTGTTTGTTTTTGGAATAAAAAATATCCATCAGACCAAAATATAATCATTTAAATCAACTTCTTCCTGAGCAACTCAGAATTTGGAATGTGCTGAAAAGTTTCAATAAATAAATCAAAGATTAACCAGCTTAAAATGTACCTTTTAAAAATTAAGTAAAATATATTTCATGGCAGACAAAGAGGTCATAGGACCAGGAATCTTAGACGCTATGTGCCAGATAAATTTACGAAGTACCATTCAAAGAGGAGAAGCCAGGTTGGTTGTTACAAAAAATACAACAACATTAAAACCTAGCAGGTAAATGATTAAACAGGTTTTGTATTTAGGTTATAAGTAATGATGGCTGAAGATACCATTAAATAAACAGATAAAAACAGACTTTACGGTAAGTGGCGGTGAACTTGCAGGAATGGTGAATGTGTTAAGTGACTGATTATTCTATTATAATGTTGGCAAAAAAAGATTTAAACAGAATTTCAGAAAGGTGAGAATATTAGGTTTTTTTCCAAAATATAACAACTCCACAGTGTGTAAACTAATCATTACTCTTTCAATGTAATTTCATAGAAACCACTTAAAATATACAATGCAGCAGATTCATAGTTTAGCTAATATGTTAGTTGTTATCTGTGCCATTTTCAGCTTTCTTTACTGTGCCCCCCACGGTAGTGCAGTACTACCACCAACCTGGGATGTTAATAATGAGAACAGAATCTTCTACATCATATTTTCTGTAAGTTAACATCTTGTCTTAACACAATTACACTTCTTTATTTTTGTTCTCTGTCTGCAGGTACAGAAAAGACTGACTGGTGATGGAAGATGGGCCATAAGGTTCACTGGCTCCCAATGGGCTCATGGAAGAGGAAACCCTTGGAAAGCACATTTGAGGTTAGCTTGAGTTTATATGCCTTGTCTATCACAAAATAACTTTTGCTTGTTACTGCAAATTGAAGTACAACCTTGCAGACAGCAGACACGCTGCTGAGGCAGATGTTGAATAGGAAGCAAAAACTCCCAGATGTTTAAAAAACAATGAGTTAGACAGAGGTCCATTGCCCCTGCAGTATTACTAGGACTCATCCTGGCAAAAAGCTACAACTCCTCAGCACTGCTTCTTTTCTGTGCTCTAGGACAAGAATTTATTTCTATTATCTTCTGCTAGTCCAGCTTCCTTTGGCAACAACAGTGCATAAGAAGCCGAGGCCTCATCAAGACCCCCGAATAGCCCATCGTCTGCTATGGAGCAGAAGGCCAAATAGCTCTGCCTGTTGCTGCCTGCAGGTCTGTCACTTCTACACCACCAGTCCTGGCAGGCTGTCGAATAAGCCAGAAAGCTCTCCTGTCACAGGAAACCCCAGGGACACCCTGGGCAACAGCATGTCACATATTGGAGCTATTCCCCCTTCCCCTCCTAGCCTCTACCCACCCATCTACGAGTACTGGCTGCTAATACTTGTAGTGATTATAAGGGCAACTTTCAGAGTGACTCTCTTAACAACATATCACTGAATTAGCTTTGGTTTCACAGAACATACCTTCTTGTCTTTGACTTATCATTCTAAAACATTTCAACTAGAGAAGATGTGTATGTCCATATTGCTAATTTTACTTTTAGCCATGCTAAAAGCAGGCAGCTGATGCTTGTGCTGGTGAGGCAGCTGCCTGCAGCTTCAGATGTGAACAATGGAATTCTGTGATCACTGAAATACCAGTCATGCTTAATAGGAGTTCCAGATCATGTGAGTGACTTTTTCTGTATCTCCTCGGATTTGTGACCCTTAAGAAGAGTATCAATCTGCACATACTCACCCTGAACATAAACAATTGTATGCTGCACCTTTTCCTTCAGAGTCCAACAGAAATGTACTCACTGCAGAAACAAAAGTCTACTGCCTTGTACTTTTTGTATGTTGTTGCCATTCACTGACCTGGTAACTTTTCCCATTCTACGAAACAGAAGGGTTTACCAAGAACATCTCGTTCCTGTAACTTGCCTTATGTTCACTAATACTAGTTTCCAAAAGAGCAGCCTTGCTCCTTCTGCACAGGGTAGGGCAGAAGCCATTACCTAGCCCTTTTATGAGCCTGTTATCCTCAGATATGCCCCAAGGTGTCAATGGCTCTGACCATACCACCAGGGATACCAGTGTGCCCTGGGGAAAAAAGAGGCACACTTCCCAAATGGTTCACTGCTTGTAGTTCACATTGCTTGTAGTTAATGTTGCACAATGAAGTCTTGTTTCTGGAGAAAGAGATGAGCCTGTGAAATTTATTTTTTAAGACCACCTTATCTATTCTTTTGTTTTGCAGGTTCCCAGAGGACTAGTGTATTCCAAAGGTTATTTTGTGACAGACAATAGATACTTCTCTCTTGAGCTATGCTATAGCAAGAATTCTATAGAGCCCACACTGTACAATGAATCAAACCTGCAAAACCAGGTATCTCCTGATGGCCCCAGCATGTGGGAATGGTCTCTTCCATTGTGTTTCAAATGCTTCTGCGCATTGACTCAGTTCCTTAAGGAATTACTTTTAATAATTAAAAAAATCTTAAGAAAGCTGGAGGGGGTCACCAGAAGAGAAAGGATAGCTCTTCTATCCATCACCTTCTATAGATATCCTCCAGCCACTTTTCATCATCTTCTTCCTCATTGTCTATTGGTTCCTCTGTTTCCAGGGCAGAAGGAACGAAGAACTCAGGCCTGGGATGTGGTTTCCTGATATGAGACTTCAGTCCAAACTTGCGCTTTAGCAGGTGGAATTGTTCTTTGACATAGTAATAAAACTCATACTCGTATCTCATGCGTTGGTAGAGGATCTGTATTGCTTCTGGAGAGGGGACGGTCTTTTTCACTGTCACAGTCAGATTGCCAAGTTTCCTATGTTCTGTAAAAAGAAAAACAAAACTGATTAATGAGACCACATCTAGACTTAATTTTTTAAAAAAGATTAAGGCATGGCTCTACTGCATTACTGATACAAAGGAGCTCAATCTGTCTCCTTAATAATCAATTTACTTTTAATAACAGACAAAAAAATACAGATCTTTGAGGTTAGGCTTGCATGTTTAAATATGGCTAGTTCATACACTGGCATACAGCTGAGATGAACAGATCAATTATTTCCAATGTGGCATACTATGTTGTGTTTCAGTTGTGTTTTATTATTCTTCAGATATTTATCAGGCTGAAGCATTGTTGGCATCACCATATCACCTCAAGACTGAATGTGCCTGTTGACTTTCTTCTCCTGTTATACTTGTCAGTTACACTAGACTCATTTTACATTTGTACTTAATTTCTTCTCTAAATAAATAATGGTTTTTATTAGTTGGTAACAATTAAAATGTCCTGCTATGTACTTAAATGGAGCTTTTACACCAAAGTTTGTAGTTCTTCACACTGAAATCTGTCTCCACTCATATCTAAGTAATTAAACTTAGTACACAGAGTTCTTGTTCTTTAATGACAGTGATATATGGTGATATATGCTCCATACTAACTGTTCACAATTTATCATTTTGAGTAGTTTTATTTATGTAGGAGTAAAATGTTACAATGCAAAAAAATAAATTAGTAATATTTAATGTGTTGTCTAGCAAAGAAAAAAAGTAGAGGACAGATCACGAAATGCTTGCATTTAAAATAGACATTAGCATAGAAAACACTATCTGTAGCTAGAGAATGGTGTGGAATATTTTTAGTGAAAATATTTGGGTTTCCCAAGACCTTATTCTCTTCTTTTACCCACAAACTGAAAAGAGACTTACAAATGTCTCATCTTTTAAAAATTCTCAGTCAGTTTTTTAAGTTGCTACTGATGGATACTAAATGAATACATTCCAGGAAGGATACTACACTCAGTCTGTCCTTGGGTCAGAAGGCAACCGCTGGCTTGTAATTATTGAGCACTTAAAAACATTCCTCTTTCTGGTGCTTAGCTGGTAGCTCCTGCCAGATTTGCAGTCTGGTTTTCTTTACAAACTCAGCAGCAAATATACACTACTAAATATTGCATTTATTAAGCTTAGGCTTTTATACTGCTTGCCAACATCATTGTTATTTTACACAGGTTATTTCTGTTACAGAAAACTCAATTTACCTCGCTGGAAAAAGCTCTTTACTTATACAGTCCCTCGAGGACTCTAAGTGGGAAAAGCCACTTCTCACAGCTCCAGCTCCCTTTGGTGGCTGCTCCTCCCAGCAGAGAGAGGCACTTGTGTTTAGTCCAGGAGCACTGCCAATGATGACAAGGTGAAAAGCACTAGACTGTTTTCTTGGAGGGGTAGTCAGTGTGGGGCAGGACCAGCCAAAGGGGAATTTACTCGTTGTGTTCCAGGCAGGGAGCAGCCAGGTGCTGCATGTCACTCTCACAGCAGGCAGCAAGAAAGCAGCAAAATATCCTCCCTCTTTAAATTTCCAATGGTTTTGACATAGAGGATTCCTGGATGCGTACAATTCTTTGCTCTACACACACATCTACGTCTATAGACGTACGCATACAGACAGAAACAACCATACTCTGGAAGGTAGATTTTCTGGCTTCTGTTGGTTTGCCTCACAGTAACTGCAAAGCATAAATAGCTGTGAGGTGCTGGTTGTCAGATGGTGTGAGTTGGGGCTGTGCCTGGCTACAGAGTCAGTCTTTTAATAAAACAAGTGAAATTCACTTTCATTGCATTTGAATTTTATTTAGACTGGGTTCTAATCTTAAATACTCTTAAAAAGCTCTTTAATACAAATATGAATGAAATTACAGAACTGTCCTTTGAATTAACCTTAACCACCTCTCCTCATCACAGAAGCAAAATGGAAAAATAAGGTAGATCTGGCTTAAAGCCAAAATAACAATCTGCATATGCTACATAAACCCAGCTGCCCCACCAAAGGATCTCGATTTTATGGCCTTTGAGACAGCTAACCATACAAAGGGCAACAAAATACACCATTTACTTTTTAGGGTTATTTTTTCTAACTGTGTTTGCTTTGGCATCCTTTTAAATTACTAAAAAGCATGTACTATACAGTAACCTGACCTCCCAGGGCAGCCTGCTCATGCCTTAAATTAAGACTAAATTTGTATGCCGATATGAATAAAGAAAATGAAACTCTTTTGGGTTACCAAGTGATGAGTATTTACTATTACTTTCCCCATTCTCACTTACTTTTTGAAAATTTTTTTTAACTAAGAAATCAGCATTACTCACTGCAGCAATCCAAACCATAGGGAACAGTGGTTTTTATACTTCGTGGCTCAAAAAAACCTTGGATTGCCATATTTAGAAAAAATGATGCTACAGGCATTCTCCACCTTAGAAGAGAATTTTGCAGTGATGCTCTCTCCAACACCCTGACGTTTCAGCAGCTGTGACGCAGAGGCTTCCTCCCCAGCACTGTTCCTGGACGAAGCCACAGGGAGTCCAGTGTCCTTGGGGATGTGCTGGGGAGAGGTGAACCAGGCCGGAGACGCTGCAGGACATCTAGAGGCAAGAGGAAGGGCGGGCTCACCCAGCTAGTGTTGGCAGTGGAAAAACCCCAGGGCGAGCTCTGCTGCTCTAAGGCTGTGTGAACACGATGGCTGTCACAGATAAAGTAAACTCATTTCCTGGATCTACATGGGGAGGCCTCGTTTCAGCTGTACGCAGCTGAGCTGCAGCACATACCTACTTCTCCACAGTTTTAAATGGACATAAATGTATGTCACTGCGGTTGGATGTGACGTATGAATCGGTGAGGGCCTCTGCTTGATATGTCACTCAAAACATCACTGCAGCGCTAAAACAGAGCTCTAATGGCAATGCCAGAAATGATGACCCCCAGAACACACAACTGCAGCTCTGCAAAACATTTTCTGTTACAATTGATCTGCTTTACAAACTTGAAATTTTTAGCTGAGCTCTTGAAGGATATCAGGGAAAGGATGTTTTTGGAAGAACAGATGCAACACTGATGTGTTTGGCTCATGTGCTGTCTTTCCAATGGCTACAGGGCTGCTACTGCTTCAGAGCATGCCAGGCCCAGGGCAGGTCTCAGGCAGGAGGAGGGATGGGGCACGGTGGCTGTAACTGTATGACTGAGCACCTCACCTAGGCTCATACTTTCTAAAGGAAAGCAGGGACGATGGAGGAAACCAAGAGTCACTGACTGGGAAGAAGTGTATTAAAAACCAAAGTTGATGAAAAAGTGGTAATTTGTCCAATAGCATCTACCAGCTTTGTCTGTCTGAAATACGAAGAATCCTAATTATTAACCTCCTTACTGCTACTTTACTCTCTTCTCAGTTATAAACACCAACAAAATAAGGTGTTAAGTTTAAACAACACGTAGATAAAGATTAGACACTCTTGTGCATACTGAGAATAGTTATGCTAGACTCACTAGCAATGCTTGCTTTGTTTTAGCATTTCTGTCCTGACTTATTGTGCTGCTTTTATAACATGGAACGACTCCTAACTCCAGGGGATTAGGAGAACTCTAGCCCACTGGCACACAGCCACATCCCATCTCATGAAGGTCAGATATGGATCCCTCTGAAAGGACAGCTCTCCAGGGGTCATGGTAACACCCAGAACTTCAGAGACTTGCAAACCTATGCAGATTGGATGTCCTATTTATCAAACAGGGATCTTGGAAACAAGACTGTAATTAGCATGAACACTGCTGCCAATAACAGAGCCTCAACTAGGTGAAACAGTTACAGCAGTGCTCTTTCTTCTTTCTTAGCACTATAATGAATAAGGGAACCAGACAAAAGAACAATGTCACTGTTAACCTAATATAATTTCATTATTAACATGGAAAAAATGCAGGGAGCTCAGAGAATAATAATCTGGCAGAGAAAAATGGAGGGATGCCAAAACAGAGATTAGCCATGAAGAGATCACAGAGAAAATCTGAAAGATACATAATCAATCAACTACTAATGCTCAAGGATGTAAAAACCAAGGAGGTGTGGCACAAAATCAGAACAAGGAAGAAATATAAAAAACACCCCACCAAACATTAGTGATAAATATAAGGAGTAACTTGGGCCAGTAAAGCTGAAAATTATAAAAAAAACCTTTCTACATTATGCAAGTAACATTTGGATTTCCAGCTACATGGGACATCTCAGCCAACTCTCCTGTACCACACACTGTCTCTGCTGCTGCTCCAGCCTCAAGACATGCTGTATCTCACACAGGATCAGATAACAAATCTCAGTAGGATCTTCTAAGAGACTTCTTAATATGGTGCATGGTAATGTTTTGTTCCCAGTTAAGTTAGCATAGAAGGAGAAAAAAAAAACACCAAAGCTGAAAATTAACCCATGCTGGTAGAGCAAAAAGGCAGATTCCTATGAGAATGTGGTCAGGTACTTTTATTGCTGTTAAGCAACTTTTAAGTTGAACTAGACAGAGTCAGAGATGCCAAAACCAAAGTCATCTGCAGAGGAAATGCCAGGATTCTCTAGTTTGAGTTGCTGAAAGAATTGCTATGGTTGCAATTTGTATGCAATTTCTAATGCATCTTTTATAGCTGTAGAAGCATTGAACAGATCCAGTCAAATCTGGATCTGACAAAACCACAATTTAAAAATAGGTATTTACAGATTGCTTGTGAATAGTGTTGCATAGTAGGTTACACAGATACTAACATTATCTATGAAGAAGTTGCAATAATCACGAGCAGGAAAAGCTTCACCACAGGTATGTTATGTAGAAAATCTGCAGAAATATAGCTTGGGGCTTGAGAACCTAGAGCAGGCATCTTGTCTTTGTGTTTTGAGTCATAGTAGGCTGCTATCTGTGATTTTTGTCCACAAAAAGGAAGCATGGAAGAGGCATGCTGTGCAAGCTTAAGATGTCTAAGAAGGATGGAGCGAGGTGGAGGTGTCTTTATTTCCATATATAGTATTGATGATTGCAACACTGGCAGACAGCATCCAGTTTTGTAACCACATCCTAAATCAGAAAGGGTATGAAAACAGCCTCAGAATGAATACTGGACTTGGAAGAGACACTTCAGAGAAAGATGATAAATTCATTCTGGTCAGCTTACCAGAAAAAAGAAGATTGAGAGGTGACCTGTTTACAGCATCTGCATATTTTCACAGTGAGAACTATGGATACTGAAGGGTTGGAAGCAGAAACCAGAGAAATACAGACTGGAAGTAAGGCACAGCTTTTTAAAGTGGTGAAGGTGATTAATCACTAGTACAAAATGAAAAGAGTTGATTTGCTATCACTTGAAATTTTTACATCAATGCTGGATAACTTAACCAATTCCAGTTAATGATTTCTGTGCAGAAGTAGGAGAAACTACGTGGCCTGTGGCACACAAGAAGCCAATCTGAACAACCCAGAGGTTCATTAAGTCTATCATAGATGTAAGTTCCAAATACCTTGCATATCAGCTTCCCAGTTGGAAGCACCACTTGCAAAAGCCTTTTTGTCAATGCCTCAGTACCTCAGTGTGAATGTCATTTTTGCAAGATGTCTGAATACCTCGTTTGCTACCTCTTCCAGTTGTTGACTGTTCAAATCTAGTGGTCACCACCCTGCAGTATCAGGCCTTGCAGGAATGTGAAATAACATATTTTTGAGAAAAAGTCTGAGAGATGGTCTTAAAAAAGTATGAATTCTACTTGTTGCCTCTTCCTGTCTTCCTAAAGCATACCTACAACTGCTTATTGCTTTATATAACTACTGAAATGAGAAAGGAAACAAAACTACTAAAGGACTAAAGTAACAGCCAATAATAAAATTTATGCACTGCCAAGATGAAACCACAACTAACAGAGTATACAGGGCTGGTAGATGTATGCCACTATATGAAAGCTGCTATTAAAATGGAGGGGGAAAAAAAAGCTAACAGTTCTCTGCTTCCTTGTGAGAAAGTTGCCAATCCTAAGAAGATTTTGTCCCAACTATGTCTGCACACAGATAACTGAAAGTCCTGAAATGGCTTTATTTCTTATTATTGCAAGTTACAGACGGTCAAGAAAAAATCCTCTCTTATGCCCTTAGGTTCTTTTGTGTATAATAAGTAACTGAAGGCAGCCAGGGGCTGAGGCACTGGTGAAGAAGGAAGAATGCTACCAGAGCAGAAACAACACACTGTTCCTTTCAAGTTCACCCCCTCCTGGCCCACAGCCCAACTGTCTTGGCCAGCTGCCAGGGTATCGGGACAAAGGCTTCCTCCTCTGGCCAAAACTGAGGAAAAGGGTCCGTTGTTTAACACAGGCAGGCTTGTTTCAGAAAGAGAAAAAAAACTGTAAAGAAGGGGAATTATATTAACTGGAAGTCCTGGGAGAGGAGAGTAATCTCCTAGTGTGGCTAATGCAATTCTCACCCCATGCCTTTCCTGGAGAGGGAACATCTTGATTCTCTACTGTTCAGATTATAAGGCAAAGTATAATGTCTCATCAGGGCTAAGTCCTAAGGCTGCCAGGGTCTTCACATCCCCTAAGGTTAGTATGAACCAGAAACAAGAACGCATCTTTCCTCAATCCAGGAAGCCCAGGCAACCCATTGCTCCCCTCCATGCCTGTACTAATAAGCTCACATGAAGGGTAAGTATCCTCTCTCATAAAAAGATAAAAAATTTTGCACACCTAGCAGACCTTGAAGAGTCTAACAGACAGATAAGCCAACCACTTAGCTATCTCAGCACTTCCACAAAGTCAAGGTTAATTCATATCTGGGCCTTTTGTCATCTCTGTAACAGAGCCTGCATCCCTGGTCTGTTACCAGAAACTTGGGGTACTTGAGGTTCACTGCATGTTGAGAGGTCATGCCTCTCACTGAAATCTCTGAGGCAGATGCTGTAGAAAAGGTTACACAGAGATGCAGTGGCTCTTCATGCCATCCTCAGCACTTCTTTACCACCACAGCCACAGGCAAAGGGTGGGGACTTGAAAAGGGTAGAAAAAAATCCCTAGGTCTGGTGTGACTTGATTCTGAGCACCAACGCGCTTAAGTGAGGTGAGCTACCTCAGAGGTTGTATTATAGGACGTAGTCTCTCAGTGAGCTGTAGGAGGAGAGTTCCCTTAGCAATTATTTATGTGTCCGAGAGCTCTTGGAAACAGGCCCCAGTTCAAGAAGTATGATTTTAATCTGCTCAGGTTAATATAAATGAATACAGGATGTGCTTAGATGTTGTTCAAACACCACTGAGATTTACACGAGTGTATTTGGTCTGAACTCCAGGCAATAGATTTTCCTGCTGAAGGAGAAGTGAAACAGTACTTCTGACACATACTTATGAGACCAAGATCCTTGCAGATGAAAGCCTCCCTATGCACCCTGTGCATCTGAACCAGCCAGTAGCAAAGACAGCCTTCCCATGTAGTACCTCCCATCTGTCTTCAGTGACTTATGTGATCATTTCCAGCACACCTTCACCATCCTTGCTCGTCTGTCAGCACCAAGAGCAATCAATTGAGGAAACAGAGTTTGCTCAACAATCCTTTTTAATTCAACTTGCATTTAGCATTACTGTGCTGACAGGGAAGAGATACATGGGCTTCTCAGTAGCCTTAACTCTACTGCAGGTTAAAGGAATTAGCTGAGTACTGTAAAAACACCCATGAATCAGGATGGGAGATTTACCAGGTATGAAAAGCCACTCCTCCTGCACTTAGTCCTGCAAATTGTCTTATGTCTGCAGTGTTTCAATCAGTAGTTTCATTGCAGTGTTAGAGAGACTGGCTAGTATCAAAGTTTCCAGGATGACTGCACTGTTTTGATTTAATGACAACACTAGCCCTGACATAATGACTACTGTGCTTTAAGGTTACACCACAGAGAACTTTCCCTTATGCTGAGGAAAACAGAAGATAAAATGACCAGCTGTCTTTTCCCATATATAATATGGGAACATGTACATATTAACACCTCTGAATGACAACAAAACGGGACAGAAACCAGTAAGGATGCAACACCAATTAGGAAGGGCTCTTAAAAAAAAAAGAATTTTAGGAGGGAGCGAGGTGACTGAAAAGCACACCAAACCTGCAACAAACAAGGCTTTTGTTGAAGAACTTCACAATTTTCAATATTGCCATCTTCAGGAGTGGCAAAATAAAGGCCCCCAATATTATATTCACAAGATATAACACTAAGAGCTGCATCAAGATGTTGTGGTGAGTAGACCCCAGCCAGCAGCCAAGTACGCATGTGGCTTGCTCACTCACTCTGACTCAACTATAGGACAAGGGAGAGAAGAGGAAGAACAAAAGCAGGGAAAACCATGTGGAGAGATAAGGACAGTTTAATAGGTGGCAGAAAAAACCCCAAACCCATAACAAACAAACAAATAAACAAACCCCAATGCAAACGAAATTCCTCACCACCTCCCACAGAGACCAATGCCCAGACAATCTTTGAGCAATGGCCACCCTGGAATCTGAAAACCCCACTCTTCCTCTTCCAGTCCTGCTTTTATTCCTGAGAATGACATTATATAGTCAGCTGTCCTGGCCAGCTGTCTTGGCTGTCTCCCCTACTAAACTCTTATCCATGCCCAGCCTACTGACCAAGGTGGCAGAGTGAGAAGCAGAGAAGGCCTCAATGCTGTGTGAGCTGCTCAGCAATAGCCAAAATACACGTGTGTTCTCAGCTTTGTTTTAGCTATAAATCCCAAACACAGTACTACATAAGCTGCTATAAAGAAAGTTAGTCTGAACCCATCCAGAGCCAGCAGAATAAAAATGGCTGCTGTCAGGTATGAACAAACCTGTCACATCTGTCTCTAGAAAATTTAAAATACACACATAATGCATAAAAGAGGCACACTGGATCAGATGAAGTACCCACTTAACATCTGAATGTGAGCCAGCAGTGGATGGTTGCAAGAGCAGTGGCAGAGGCACAGACTGTGTCTTCATCCAGTGCCATCTCACAGCTTCTGGTGCTCAGCAGCTATGCACTCCTCATGCCAGAAGCTGCATGCATGGCTGCTAAATGTAGTGACACAATGAAATTCTCCATGAATGCAGAGGATTTGCAATCCTACTAAGGTTTAGGTCATCAGCATGGTGTGTTGTGGCGAGTTCCACAATGTAGTTATTTGTTTAAAACCCAAAAGCACAACCAACACCACCCAACTCTTTGTCTATTTTAGACTTTTAAAATCTGATTCTCCCTGAGAACTCAGGACCAATCATTCTGTACTCAATCTCTTTGCATGGTTCACTTTCTGTTTCTAGCACATTCTACTTCAGCTGTCTCTTTTCCAAACTCAGAGGCGTATTTATTAAATTTCTTTTCCCATAAAAGCCATTCCATGTCCCTGATGATCTCCTTTGCTCCTGCTTTATACCTTTTATAATTGTCAGATCCTTTCTGAGATTGTGTGATTAGAGCTACAAATAATTAATGGAAAATCCTGCAATTTGTGGTTCAAAAACCATACAACATAATCGACTTCAGCTTTTTTAATGTTTAAGAATCAGAAGTAAATGACAACCTAGGTGCCTTTTATCACAGATTTGAACTGTTGCTTGTCCTAAAGCACAGACTGAGAATACTTCTTTAACAAAAAAGGCAATTCAGGGCAAGAGATTGCATCAATTTCATAGGCTAATTCTAAATATAAGAGTGGAACCTGTAAGTACATTTAAATTATATGGTAAAGTACACACTAAATACCATTAAGAACCAACAGCTAACAGTTCAGTGTCCAATTTAAACCGATATTCCTCAAAGCAACAGATTTCATTCTGAATCTACAAAGTCCTATTCAATTTGCTAAGTTTACCAGAAGAATAAATGCCTAAATTTCACTCCTGCCCAAAGTTCAAAGAAATCTTGAAGCCATAAATGAACCTTTTAAAAATCTGCAGCAGAATGCACCATTTAATACATATATTAGATTTTTTTTTTAAAAATAGAAAATGTTAATGAAGTTCTGTGGAAAACTTTCTACAGTAACAACAAAAAAAAGAAAAGAAAAGAAAAAGAAATCAGAGCTTTGTGGAGGCCTCTCCAAGAAAATAAAAAAAATCACCTCTGGGAGGCTTGGTGTATGCTTATGTGGAAGGGACCCTGACTGTGCAGGATGTGTATACACACTCACACATAGCAACAGGGTCCTAAGGTGCATGTTGTGACATAGGCTCAGCACTCATTTGGAGACCTATGAAAGCAATCAGGATTTGTCTTAGTGCTGAATACACAGGTCCCAGAACCTGGTTGAGTGTTTAGATGGAAGCCAAATGCTCCTGTAAGCCTGTGGGGGCTGGGAATATGAAATTTTGATTCTGAGCTCTTCAAAAATCCATTCTTCACAGGCTGCTTTGGTGTGGCCAGAGACTATGGTTATCCGTTTCTAAACAAACACAGTAACCTGTGCATATCACATTCAGCTGAAATTTCATCCATCTGCTTGCCACAGTGGTTGACAGCATTTCTGGCACATTCCCAGAGCATTTAATTTTCTTAAGTACATTTATTGAAGGAACAAAGATCCCTAAACTGAGCAAATATAGAATCCCCATAAAAATAACTACTTTTTTATTTTGGTCTGAATAACAGCGGGAAATGAAAAACCACAAAGCTGAAGGAAGTGAAAGGACTATTTATGTAGCATGGGAAAAATTAAACCGAGATTCAACACTTTAAAGTCGGTGACATCTGTTTATCAAAATACTTTTGTTGTATCTCTTTCCCTTTGAATATCCAGTCTGTCTGCTAAGACTTAGAAATTGATGCGGTACTAGATTTGTCCTTTGATTTTAGTGGCAAATCTGTGTAAGTTCTGCCACTACTCTGAAATCAAAATGTTGGTATGGCATTGCCAATTGCTAATAAAATATACCTATGCATTATGTCCCAGTTTTTCACAAAATTACTCACACATGTATACAGTTCAAAAAGATCTGTGGGACTTTGAGTTTTTCCCTCTCTGTACAAGAGCTAAAACGTGTCTATGCACTAACATTTTATTTCTGTTACAACAAAACCTGTTGAACAAGTGGGATGTACACCAAGATGTGGTCTGGAAGGATAACAGAAGCAGCCTGTGAATTGAATAGCTGAATTAAGCAGGAACTCAAACCATTTGATTTCTACAAGTAGCTTGCAAAAACATGCACCAAGGAAAACAATTATTAGTGATTCAAAGCAGAACCTTTGGCTAAGTGGTGAGTCTGCCCTTAAAATGGGCTAAATAATGTGTTCTGCAACTGCACAAAGTACTGAAGCCTGCCAGGGACCCCATGCCATATTCTAACAGCAGTAGAAAGCAGTGCCAAGTAAATCCTGAAATCCAATATACAGAAAAATATGCTTTGTAATTTCACTGTTCTTCTGTTAGTAAAAGTTCTAGATGAACTGGGCTGACATTTCTGACATACTAAGCTGTTTGCTAAAGTATAAGACAACAGACTGAGGTTTTTTGTTATCAGCCACCTGCATTGGCATAGCTGCACCAAAAAAAGCGAAGTTGTACAGGCTGAAATTTGTTCCTGTTTCATAGTTGACTAGGAAATGGGTTTGCAGTCCCACAGGAGCTGCTCTTGGTATATCAAGATGTATATGCCTGTATATCAGAATGTGTGTATGTCTGTTAGGATAATGTCTTTCTCTTAAATGCTTGGACACCAACAGCACTAATCTCATCCTTTTTCACTATGCTGAATGGAAAGAACGATTTGCCATTTGCAAACAAAACAATCTTAACAAAAGAAATTTGTTTCATTGTGCTTAAAAAGAGTATCCATCCTCTATGCTAAGTATCTCAAAATTAAAAAAAAAATAAAATCATTTGGTTTAACCCACAAAATCACAGGCTAAACTAAGTATCCAAAACCAGGAAAGGCCACAACCTCTTCAAGCTGCTATTTGGCTTCCAGGATTCTCAGGCTATACCCGCTCTCTAATGGCTTTTAATTGCCAGCAAAAGCATTCAAAATTTGCCACTGAATTTACCACTTACTGAACTAAAAGAAGACTGAGAATGGATAGGATAAGAATCTAGAGGGGAAAAAACCCCCACACCTGAAAGATCCACAAATCCTGAAATAATAACCCTACGGAAGATGTGGAAAGCACTATTACCTGATATCTTTATGATGAAACTGGACAAACACTAGTTCCTATGAACCAGGGTTCAGTACAGAAAAACAGACTGAGGACTTCTAAAAAACCTGTGGACAGTACAAGACCAGAGACACATCTCACAGGTGCTGCATCCAAAAAACCCTGGAGAGAACAGGGAGGAAGCAACTGGTGGAATTACCTTGCTGCCAAACACCTGATCAGGTTTGTTTGAGCATCATCTCCCAACCCAAATAGTCCTGCCATGCTTCATCCTCTTCAAGATCCCTTCATAGTTTTACTATCCAAACTCCTTTCCCAGATTTCCTGTGTCCTCAGTTCATTCACTTTAAGTAGTCTTCTAGTAGCTGCTTTGGTCACCTTTTGGGGGTTTCCTGAGAGTTTATTAGAATAGATCTTCCTCTTCATTCAACTCTAGGCAAGGTAGCCTTGGGCTTTTGCTGCGGTTTTTTGCTCCATGGGGAACTAGGTCTTAGATTTTGCTCTTGGCAATGCTGCCAGAAAAGATACTGTCAAGGGTGCTACCCCCCCCCCCCCCCCCCCCCCCAC